>LJIJ01001520.1:0-42208 GCA_001718145.1 Orchesella cincta
ACTGTTTTAAACTTTTCACTAGCATGAGGCATCCATTTTAAAGATTTATGTGTGTACATTGGTTTATTTACACAAAAATCGATCCTTGCACCCAGAACCCAGAAAACATGTTAAGTAAAGCCGGATACATATTGAATATTAAAAATGGGAATTGATCTGGGTCAACCTCTTATAAGATTTGAAGGGTAAGATTTTCATGTTGTGTAGTTGGTAAGTTCAGTGTGGTGGTCCACAGACGCTCAGTTGGTATGGACAAGAAGAAGAAGTGCATTTGCCTCAAGAGACTTAATTCAAAATCTCAACTTTAGAAACTTGCCTAACAACTACTTTAAAAAAATCTGGACTTACATTATTTATATTTGTGCTCAAAATACACAATGTATCAAATAATTAAATGCCAAGTTCCAAGAGGGAATAAGTCATTTAGGAATTAAATATTAAATATGTGAGTGCTGTGTGGAGTGCAATCATAAGTTTGAAGATGGAAATCACAGTGGAGGAAATCGTGGCAGGGACAATTAAGGGAATATTCGAAGTGTCATTGATGCAGGCATTGGAAAGACTTTTAGGACTAATCACAAACACATCGTTTGAGACGATGTTTGAAAAGATTTTTGTAGGAGTAATGAAGATAATGGTTGGAAGTTTGGAAGGGAATATTAGTTGGGACTCTTTGCATGGAATTGTTCTAGGGTTTATGGTTGGAATGGTAGAAGATATGTTACAAGGTGTTGTGCTTGAAATGTTGGAAGGGACTGTGGAAGAAATTTTAGAAGGAAAATTGAAGGGAATACTTGTGGCAACCATTCAGGGCTTCCTGGTTGGAAGTTTTGAAGGATTGTTGGATTGAATGGGTCATTTAGTTTTGTGAAGAACTTTGAAAATGAGAAAAATGACAGAAAAAGTTGGTCTTTGTTAATAAGTGGAATTGTGAATGTTCAGTTTGGATACTTTCATCAGGTCAAGAATAATTGTATTCTATAAAAATAAGATTAACTTGTAGTTAAAACATACAATTTGTTTTGGGCGTGAAATTACCTAAGTAATCTTATAACAAAGAATTGGAGAAATAGTTTGCGTGCTTCGACTTGGAAAATCAATGACAAAAGATGAAGACGCATATATAGATGGATTGTATTGTATTTTATGTAGAAATTATAAAAATGGCGCCAACATCATAATATAAAAGATGATTTAGAAATTAGTAATGCTCCAGTTTTGTAAGCCTTGATACTTCAGTAGGAATTCTGTAAACAATTTTCCGGTCAAAAGAATTTTCATATACATTATTGATGGGCAGGTAAATAAGAGTAAAATCTCCTTTGAATAAAACTGCACGCAGGGTTTATTTATGGAAAGGATCAGCAACAAAGTGTGAAAGAGACCCAGGAGTTCATATGAAAAGATAGCAGCACTCGTCATACTCTTTTTCAAACAGGATGTTTTTGAAGTATATTGCATGATAATATATTGCTTTATATCATCAGCATCCTATGAAAGGTATCGTATCAAAGTGACAGGCGCAAATATGAGTGGGTCTAATGGAGTTTTTGGTTTCCTTATTATGGATAGCAAAACAGCAATGAAGAGTTTCGAGGAAACGCGTGGACTCGTAGCAAAAGCAAAATTTACAGTTTTACATTTACAACGATGAATGAGCTCCACGGGTTTTCATTGTCACTGTCACAGACTGCTTGCTGACCAATTCCTATTAAGAAAAACCTGTTTCGTATGCAAATTAAATTATGTCTTAAAAATTGCAGGAAGTCGTTAAGCGCAGCACAACCTAGCCACCTTCATTGTTTCATTTATGAAAGCTATCTGCAAGTGGACGGCACCCTACTTTAATGAACTTCTGGCCCACCTAAAAAAAGATGATATATCATACTAGTTAGAACGTATTGATTTGTATGCAGATTTCCAACTGGTGTCAACGCTGATAGTTTCATGGACAGAGTTTGTGCTTGTTCACTGTTGATACACCTTTTTTAGGTGGGAGAAAGTTCATTAAAGTAGGTAGGTCCACTTGCAGATAGCTTTTCATAAATGAAACAATGAAGGTGGAAGGTTGTGTGCGCTTAACGACTTCCTGCAATTTTTAAGACATAATTTAATTTGCATACGAAACAGGTTTTTCTTAATAGGATTGGTCAGCAAGCAGTCTGTGACAGTGACAATGATAAACCCGTGGAGCTCATTCATCGTTGTAAATGTAAAACTGTAAATTTTGCTTTTGCTACAAGTCCACGCGTTTCCTCGAAACTCTTCATTGTGTTTGTTGTATATCATAATAAGGAAACCAAAAACTCCATAGAACCACTCATATTTGTGTCTGTCACGTTGATACGTACCTTTCATAGGATGCTGTATGATATAAAGCAATATATTATCATGCAATATACTTTCCAAAAACATCCTGTTTGAAAAGAGTATGACGAGTGCTGCTACTTTTCAATGAACTCTGGGCTCTTTTCACACTTTGTTGCTGACCTTTCATAATAAACCCTGCGTCGAGTTTTATTCAAAGGAGATTTTACTCTTATTTACCTGCATCAAAATGTATATGAAAATTCTTTTGACGGAAAATTGTTTACAGAATTCCTACTGAAGTATCAGCTTACAAAACTGGAGCATTACTAATTTCTAAATCATCTTTATGTTATGATGTTGGCCATTTTTATAAATTCTACTATAAAATACAATACAATCCGCGATTATATGGTCTTCATCTTTTGTCCATTGTATACGCAAGTGTAAGCACGCAAACATTTCCAAGTTCTTTGTATAAGATTACAGAGGTAATTCCATGCCCAAAACAAATTGTATGTTTTAAATACGTTAATATTATTTTTATAGCATACAATTATTCTTTACCTGATGGACGTATCCAAACTGAACATTTACAATTCCACTTATTAACAAAGACCGACTTTTCCTGCCATTCTCACTTTAAAAGTTCTTCACAAAACTAAATGACCCATTCAATCCAACAATCCTTCAAAACTTCCAACCAGGAAGCCCTGAATGGTTGCCACAAGTATTCCCTTCAATTTTCCTTCCAAAATTTCTTCCACAGTCCCTTCCAACATTTCAAGCACAACACCTTGCAACATATCTTCTACCATTCCAACCATAAACCCGAGAACAATTCCATGCAATGTTCCAACTAATATTCCTCCAAACTTCCAACCATTATCCCTTTCATTACTCCTACAAAAATCTTTTCAAACATTGTCTCAAACGATGTGTTTGAGATTAGTCCTAAAATTCTTTCCAATGCCTGCATCAATGACACTTCAAATATTCCCTTAATTGTCCCTACTACGATTTCCTCGACTGTGATTTCCATCTTCAAACTTATGATTGAACTCCACACAGCACTCACATATTTATTATTAAATTCTTAAATGACTTATTCCCTCTTGGAACTTGATATTCAATTATTTGATACATTGTATATTTTGAGCTCCAATATAAATAATGTATATCCAGATTTTTTAAAGTAGAAACTAGGTGTGTTTTTCAAGGTGGGCATTTTGTATTAAGACTCCTCTTGTCCATACCAACTCAGCTTCTGTACACCACCAACAACCGAAATGAAATCTTACCTTCAAATCTTTAGAGGTTGACCCAGAACAATTCCCATTTTTAATATTCGTATGTATCCCGGTTTTCTTAACATGTTTTCTGGGTTCTGGGTGCAAGATGATTTTTGTGTAAATACCCAATGTACACACATAAATCCTTAAAATGCATGCATGTAGTGAAAGTTTAAACAGGTATCTCAATAGTATATGATTATGGGCTTGTTCATAAGCAAGACATTCAATGGTCCCATGTATATTACATTGACATTTTAAATTGTCATAATCTGCTTTGTAGCTCGTGTGTACAATTTTGAGTTGTTATATATCTTTACCCACAGGATTATCAACGGTTTAAAATATTTGTTTATTGGACTATCAGGAAGTAATCAACTTAGCAGTCTCACAAATACCACCAAGAGACCTTATTACCTATCGACACCCGTTTTTAAATTTTTCTAGAATAACATTGTTATTGGCCGTCGAAATCATACATAAATCTGAAATGAGTGGTTTTGGAAAGCTATGCAAGTGGTTCGTACTTATAGGAAGATTGGGGCGGTGGAACGTGCCACTGTTGTTAAAAAGGGATTGCATTTAGGGGTGACAAACCATACAACATGCAATTCAATTATATTCCCCTGAGAATTTTGTTAATTTGTCGTTCCAACGTGCATGCGTATAAAACAACATGGTAGATTTATTTTGATAATGCACAAGAGTAATTGGTGTTCATTGAAACTGGAGGTTTCTCTTTTCCTCGTTTACTTTATTCATAGAAAAAATCTGTAAAAAATAAGAATGATAGGCAGGTCTGCATTACTACATGAATACGTTTCCAGTAAATGTTCTCAGTTTGTGAAATTCCAGCACGTAATATTTAATCATACGGTAAAATATTCAGATTTATTATTTAGTTAATTAAATGTTGAATTACTGAACATCGTGCAATAACTATTAATATAATTGCAATATAACATCCTTTATGTCTCCGAGCTGTTTGACCTCTGAGGTAATATTCTTCAAGAACACCATTATTTGTTATATTGGCGCTCATTTTTACAAAAATATATTTAAACCAGTAGCTCCACCATTTTTCCTTCAAATTGCAGTAACTATTTCTGAATACAAATCATTCAAGATGAAAAGAGGACATCGATTTTTATATGCTTTAGGTCGATCAAAATAACATTTTGTATCCTAAAAAAAGTAATTTTCCAATTTTTACGACTTTCCTAGGTTGTCACATGTTTACAGTCACTGTTTAATAAAAACACCCTGCTCAGCCCTTCGCCGGCAGTTCTCACACTAAAAGAACTGAACAGAAAGCTGACTGCCCAAGGAGTTGAAAGCTGTCACGCTGGAAATGTTCCTGCATCTTCCTCCAGAAAATGTTACTGCTCCAATTCCATATGGGCAGCATTACTTCTTGCACTTTTTCGTGAGAACGTGAGCCAAACTGTGCAGAAAAATGTATATGATTGACAGTTGATGACATTTTGGAAATGGATGAATAAGCATTCCTTTTCGTATCCTTTTAAATCTGATTTGTTCACTTCAACTCAGGGTTAACGTCACATTCAGGAAGTCCAAGGGCCTTTCTCAGGTCATGAATGTAGTCAATGGCATTTTCGATCACTTCAAAATATTCGGAAAAAAGACAAAGATTAAATTAAACATAAAAAACAATTAACACAACAATGCATTGCATTAGATGAAAAATAAAAGTGTTGTAGAAATAATTGACAAGCAAACTTACATTTTATTTTCTGACATGACTGGCACAAGTTCTCGAAGTTTCTTCAAGTAGTTCTGTATTTCAGCTTTTTCTTTTTTACGTCGATTACGAAACTTTGTCTTTTCATGAATGATAATATCCAATGTTTTATTAAGGTTACACGCTACTTTCATTTTGAAGTGTTGGAACTTTGAATTCTCCTTGAATTAATTTGAAATTTTCTTAGAAATTTGACAGGTTCACCAAACTTAAAAAATGCTTAACAGAAAGCTGAGTATATGCTGATGAATTGAAAACACTTTTCAAACATTGGTTATTTGAGACGAGAAGGTTTGTTTCGTTTCACTACGTACGCCGGCTTAAAGAACGGAAGCTAAAATGTGTGCAACCTTTCGGTAGGGGTGTTAAAAGCAGACTGAGAACCCTCAACAAAAATCGTTCAGTTTTGTTTAAGGGTTCAATATCAATTACGTCACAATACGGCTTGCATTATGCGTACGCAAACATGCAACACTCCATCCATCCAAAATGAGTCCCATATACATCCTACTAGTTTCTGCTTTTTACTTCCATTGTTATGCGCGTGACTTTCATTGACAGTGGGTAAACAATTTTTTTCCATGGGAAATGGATGAACTATATCTGTTCAGTTTTAAGGCAATTGCCTTTTGAGAAAAACGATTCGTTGCTCGTTGTTCACACGGTGTATCAGCATTAGACTCCGTGTGTATAATGCTAAGTGATTTGATGCAGAAAAGTGAACCCGACGCTGAGAAAATACGGAAGCCGCAGCTGGAATTTTCTCAATAGGACAGGTTCCTTCCATTCAATTTGAGGTTCGCGAATATGTTTTTGTTATTGTGTTGCGTTCAATGTGACCTGTCACTACTTAAATACCCGTTTGTTACGAAATGTACTGCGTCGCCAAACTCCTGGGTTTCTGCATTTCAATTTTCAATGCTATGAAATAAATAATTAAATTTGGATTGTTGATAAGTCATTCCGGTTTTCAATTTGGGACACTTAGCAAAATAGTTAGACGTTTGATGATTCAATACTCTGATACACTATTATAAAAGGGAAAAGGAGTTAATCTAATCCTTTGAAATTAGATTTACATTTGACCAATGCAAAACATGACTTACTTGAAAGTCTTCCACCTTTTAACAGTGCAAAGTAATAATTGAAGGCTCGGGTAGGTTGAAACTGCTCGTCCGACTTCTGATGAATACTCTAAATTCATATTGTACAAGTAGCAATAGGTCTTTTAATTTAAAAAAGCTACTAAGTAGACCTCCTTTACATTTCTTTGGTTATTGTTGTATTGCACATATTTATGTATCTAATATTTATTTCTTGAAACTGGTCAGAATTTGTTGATAAGTGTGGTTATTTTCTAACTAATACCGGGGTCACTATTAACATTTTTTAGAAAAAATAACACCACAGTGTTAGAGTAGTATACCTGGAAGGCCTATTTAGATACCTAATACTTTCTCCTTCAAGAAAAACTGACCCATTTGCTGTCGGCAGTCATTTTCATCCCAGTACCAATATGAATGCAAGTGCGTCATACAACTTTTCCGTTTTAACTTGCAACATTAATGATCTTATGGCGGATTCATTAAAAATGATTTCTGGAAAAGCAAAGAAGTAGACAACTAATCATACAATATAGTAATACAAACATATATAAGCTGACTGACGTTACTACAACACGTTTTTTATACTATAATACATGAAATTGAAAGTTGAGAGGAGTGCATGATTTGCACACATTTGAAAAAGTGTCGTTTTCCTATCCTAACCTTGGAAGATGGAAAAAATCAAAGATCTAAACGCGTCTAGAATTATCCCGTTGACTTTTTTACTGGGAGTTTTTAAATCCTTTCGAAGATTTACCAGGTGCATAAGATGTGCATATTGTGCTTTAATTCAAGCATGTTCATAACCAATTTATTAGTTAATATTGAATTAGTCCAAATTGTTTTCGTATTATATATATTTCTACCCAAATAAATTTCCCAGACAGCAGCAGCCAAATTCCTGCTGGCTCAATTTTATCTTAGTCTTATCGTAAAAAGCCCCTGGTCACTGATACACCTAGTTTGGATATTTCATGCAACGATTATTAAGAAATGGACCAGGGAGCTGGAAGCCTTTCCAATTTTTAAATTCGCGCACATCATTGGACCACTCGCTGGTGAAATATAAGATCATCGACACGAAAACCTACTGTAAATCATTTTTAGATAAATCGTGTACTGCATTTTGATCTCGGTATTATGTGTGATAAATCTTAGAAATTGCAAATGATTTTGTAAAAGCACAAAGTTAGGACCAAAGATAAATCATCCTGCCTCAGGGGTTGTTCCTTCAGTAAGATTTTGTCATGAATGATTGATGACCTAGGGAGATTCATGTGTAAGCCTCAACAAGACAGCAACTTCCTCGAAGATATACAAAATAAATTTCGTAGACTGGATTGATGCCGAAACTTTCAATGAATGATACTTCTCAGTTGTCAACCGTATCATATGGTCCATATGGAGTGTACAACACACTAGTACAAGTGTGAAACCTTCAAAAAGAGAAAGTACACATGTATGTTCCTCTCAAAAGCCCAAATAGATCCGATTGTAAAAATGTTTTTGTTTGCCTTTTTGTTGACATTGTATAGATAGGATAAAGATCTTGTCGGTGGTGGAAGGTGAGGTTGAAAGTATCTCATCTCAAAGCAATAAATAAGACTAACCGTTGAGTGCACAATAGAATTTACTTTGCAGTGTGGTAATTTAATGAATTAATTGTTTACTTTTGTCGCTAAAAATTGTTATTTTGCAGAGTGAAGGAAGGAAAACGGTACCAATAATAAGTATAATGACATCCAGAATACATTATTGAATAACACGCAGTAAGAAATGGTTCACAAGTAGGAGTTTTATTTGATCGTGTCTTGATATTTTCTTACAATCTTCCGACGAGTATCCCACCACCCTTTTAGGCTATAGTCAACTTAGGGTCGGCTGTTTTCGTTTTCTATCGTCGCACATTGGCAGTTTCCCGGCAATTGCTCTTATGTCGTTCTTGGGTAAGATCCAGCTCAACGGCATTTCTGTTCTCGAGGCTTGAATGGCACCGCTCCTCTACTCACACTCCAAAAATTTTCATTGCCTCAATTTCAATAAGAGATGCCATTCATTTGCTATTGTCTCGGCATTTCTGCTTCTAAAAATTAACGGAATGGAGCACATTACAACGCAACAAGCGGCCAGCTTGCATCCATTCCTGGTGGAATTGAGGTCCCTGGAATTCCCAACCTACACGTTTCTCTGTTAAATTCTCTTTTTAGGAGCGTCCTTTATTTTGCCGTTCTCCTTGTTAATTATTCATAAGCAAGATGAAGTGACATTGAATCGTGGTTTAGCTCCGTGCCAAATCTCTTAAGGCCAAGTCTTACTGGCACAATAAAGTTTTAGGCATTTCTTACAACTTTACAGCTTCAATCAAAAAAACAAAATTCTAATTTACAACTTATACTACTTGTCAAGAACAAAATGTAAGTTTCATAAGATTCTAACTAGAAGCGTTACGGAACAGGAAATTATGGCAAGCCCAACGAACGTAGGGTTTTCAGAAATAAATTTTGCAAGAATTGAATTAGTGTTAACAAACCTTTTTCTTGCTAATTTTACGCTCACGTTTGCTGTTTATAACGATTAACGATGTACATCGTCAAAATTCTCAAGCAATGAATGAGGACTTCTTAAGCGTAGGTGATTGAACTAATTTGTTGCAACAGCGTATTCAGCTAATAGTAATATTATACGGCTCGTGAGCGCATCAATTTTGAATGAAATGAGTGAACAGGGTGGCGCATTCTTTGTAAGTGTTTTTAAATGACTATGTAACTGGGTTTGGCCTCAATTGAGAGGCTCATATATGAAAATGCTAAATTTAAGCAATATGAATGCCAAATGTGTTTTTGACCAAACCGTGTAATACTTATAACAAGCAGATCGGTTTGATGTTGAGAAAATAGGCTGACACAAAATCAAAGCCTTAGACTGATCCTATTTGTATGGTTCTATGTGGAAGTGCTCAATTCCTTATTTATAAGAAATTTGGAGGGCATTCGCACTTATTAAACGGCATAAGCGGTAGCCAGGGATGTGCAATACCACCGGTGGTAACCACCGAAATGGTGGTAGCTAACCGGTGGTACCGACCAAACCACGCGGTGTATGGTGTTCGAATAGTGCAGTGTGCAATCAGGTTTTCGGTTGGTGGCCGCTGGTGGTCGGTAGTCGGTGTACGAAATTTTTGCTGGTAGGTCATGCGGTAAGTCGCGATGGTAATGTAGGCTGGTGGTGTGTTCGGTAGACAAAGATTTTGAATTAAGCTCAGTCGTCATATTTCTCATTTTATGATACATTCGCGTGTCTGTTTTCTTCTTTAAAGTATTTCTGGGTTATTGCTTCTGTTTTTTATAGCTAAATTTGGCGTTCGCCATGTAGTTTATTGCTTATCATTTATACGAAATGAAAATGAATTTTTCAACAATATAGATTATCGTTTAATGAAAATTTTCAATTTAATACAAAGGGCTCAGCCACATTCTCCGCATAGATGATTTTCCGTCTTTCGGCAAACCCTTAAGTTTTACTATTGGGCATAATGGCCAAAGCATTTACTAACCGTTAATTTTGCTAGCGCCCTGTCTGAAAATTTTAAACCATCGATAGGCATGAGAAAGGTGGAGGTAATCCAATATATTGTATTTTCAGTTTATTTTGGATTTGGAATACAACTAAATGAAAACAAACCTGAAAAATATTACTGCAATATTGTTTGGGATAAACAAAAAAAATGCACCGGTAGTGCTAGGTGGTTGGTAGTCGGTAGTTTAAAAAATCGTTGCTGGTGTAGTTCGGTGGTTGGTTGGTATTCTTGCTAGTGGTGTAGTCCGGTGGTACGGATTTGTCAGTGGTGGTCGGTGTTCGTAGTCGTGGGCAAGAATGTCGTTAGCGGTGGTCGGTCAGCCGTGGCTCCTGCGGTAATCTATTTGGAATGCACTCATTCTGTCTGTCCAAGTCTCGGTGACACGCCATACAAATACGCCGATCAGTCTAAGGCTCTTGGTTAAAATGATAGTGTACATTCCAATTATTCTTTTAAGCGTGAAGAAAGTAATTAATTATTCCATTTGGGGGTCGTTTTTACGTTTTGGCGTATTAATTTGTTTTCGTAAGGACTGATATCGGCATACAGGGACCCGCTGTAGTAAGGTTGAGAGCATCTGCTATACTCCATTAGCGGACATTAGCATGTTTAGTGATATTGTCCCTTAGTTCCAAAGTTAAGCATAAGCGTTTAAGCCCCATTTACAGTTTTTTGGTTTATGAGATGGAGAAGATATGTAGTTGGGGGACAAATACACTTAGCAACTGAGGATAGCTTGGGCGATAAATTTTGAATTTTCCTATGAATGTTACATTTACCAATTATATATCACTATTTACCAAGTGTAAGTCTGACTTTTATTTATGCGAATGCATTGGGCTACTAGAAAAAGCCGACACACATACACTTTGTTGTGGTGATCGGCGATTAACCGAGCTGATAAACTCGTTAACGAATTGCTTTCTTTGCAGATTTCCAACTTTTCCTAACCTCGATTGCTTTATAGACATATGTTGTGCTTGTTCATCATACAATTCATTGAACCGCATAGGTTCAATTCCGTTAACCTTAGGATATGATCATTAAATGGGTTAGGAGTTCCGTATGCTCATCGACTTCCGGAAAATTTTATAACTTCATTTAATATGATATCGAAACAGATTGGTTCATTAAAGTGGCTTTAAGTGAACTGCAACACAGGGTAACAAGCAGTTTAAAAAGGTGAAACTGAAGAAGCTTCTAAACCACATTTATCGTAATAAAAGAAAATCTGTGTTCATTACAAGTATACGGCTTTTCCGTTCAATGCTCTCTGCGATGCAGTTGCCTGTCTTGCTTCATAAGGAAACGGCCAAGCATCGCATGCTCACGTATTTATTTGTGTCGCAGCAAGCTTGATAAGCTTCGTTAAATTTATTATGGAGACACTGCTTAAAGTATACAGAGCAATATAATGATATGTCGTAGGCAATTAAAACTTCACAAAAAGGATGCTGCTCTGTTTGAAAACAGCAATTGCATGAATGATGCTGCTTTTCATTGAAACTGTGGGGTTTTTCACACATTGTTACTGACCTTTCCTAGTGAACCTGTCCCGCCTTGCCATGTATGCAAATGGCATTTATAACCCTGTTTACACGCAATTGAAACTTCTTTTGACGGAAAGTTGTTTCCGAAGTTTCTACTGAAGTATCAGCTTACAAAACTGGAGCATGACTAATTTCTAAATCGTTGGTTTTATGTGCTCTCCTTCTATTGTTAATTGTGTTTAGCTAAAGTAAGCCCGCAAACAATTTGTCAAGTTCTTTGTTTGAGATTACACAGGTAATTCCATGCCCAAAACAAATCGTACGTTACCCACTATGTTTAAAAATATTATTATTGATTTGTACAGCAAGGCATTCATCATTCCTAGCGGAAGTATCCAAATTGAACTTTGCACATTTGCCGCGCTTTTACCAAGACCGACTTTTTTCTATCTATTCTTATTAACTTTCACGGTTCCTCCACAGTAAATGAACTGTCGTGTCGGTCAATCCTCGGGCATATGTCCTTGTAAAACACTTTCGCTACCGAGGAAACATCTGAAACTGAATATTCGTCAGCTAAAGTATTCCTTCACTTCTCTGCTCGGGCAACATTTACCAAAACTGATTCGGGTTTTTTGTGATCTTCTTAGTTATTTACCCCATTGCAACCTATGCGCGGGTTTTGGTCTCATTCTACGCTACGCAAATCCTAGAGAAAAATTCCAACGCAATAAGTCTCCCACGGGAATATTGCGCCTTCTTACCGGCCACATCATCATCCCTTTGCAACACTCCTACAAAAATGCTATTCAAACAGGGGAGCGACAGTGCTTGAACCGAGGTTAGAACTGCACAGCATTATTTATAATATCAGCTATTCTCTGTTAAACCCATCTTATTCCTGTTTAAGTATTATCGGTCATTCAATATTGTTGTGACAATGGAAACATTGTCGTAAGTGCTGTTGAGTAGCAATCATAGAACAAACCAAGTATTATACTTCCTAAGCTTATTGCAGTAATAAGACCTAGTTTATTGTGTTATTTGGATTTACTAAGGAGGAGGGTTGTGGACTGTTTACAAAGTCAGAATCGACAACGTATGTAAGTAGCGGTGATTCGCGTGTCAAGCCGATTGATTTCTCTATTTGCTTAATCAAAAACGGCAATATACCCTCATATGGGCTTTCTACAGTTGTACCTGTGCATGTTTTTCTCTTAATCATTCAGGCCAGTGAATGTATCTCCTGTATTTCCTTCCGAAATCCGTTTTCTGGATTTTCTTTGTGTAAGATGATTTCTCTGTGTCAAATGTATGCAAGCAAAAAGTTGAAGCAAGTTGCGAATATAGACATTCACTTGTACGATTATGTGTTTGCTCATAAATAGGACATATCATCGCCATGCATGTAAGGTTGAACTTAAAATTATCATGATCTGCATTCTTGATCTGCGCTTAACAATTCTACTCGCCTTGTAAGTTCCAAGTTGCTAAATATGTTTACCGCCAGAAAATCGAATGATTTAAATTAACTGTAATGAAACTATTAGATCTGTTCAGCTTAGAAGTCATATATTAATAACCAGCTAGCTCTGACATAATATTTTTTATAAGCAATATTATGGAGAGCGTCATAATTACACAAAATTTGAAAAATTCCTGTTAGTATAAATGCAAACTGAGGTGGTTGAACGTGGTGCCATGTAATAAAAAGGGATTAATATAGAGGGGTGACAACCCATGCAAATCTATTAACCCCTGGGAAATTTATTGATGCGACGTTCCCACGCGCATATAAAACAACATTGTAGATTCAATCTTTCTTAGGTGTGAGCGAGAAAGCATTTGTCTTTTATGCGTATTACCCGAAACATGTTGACAGGCAAGTGAGCATAAGAGTATGCATGTGGTTTTCCAGTAAATGCGCAGGGCGTATATCATGCCATATTTAACCACAAAGTAGAACATCCTTATTTATCATTCCTTTAGTTTTTTAATATCATGTGATAATTTTAAGTCATTTTGAAACGTTGGCAGTTTATCTCAATAAATTTTAAATCACTGTAACCCATTACAAACAATTATCTAAATATAGCATTTGGTTTTGGAAATATTCAAAATATAATCTTTATTTTAATTTTATGTTGAATAAATGAACATTTTGTCTAATAACTACTTTTTAAATTTTGGACATCCAATCGGATAACTCTACCAAATCTTTGTGAAATGTTTTTATACGAACGCCAATATTTGTCATATTGGCGTACAGCTATACACAAAAATGTTTACACCCGCTGCTCTAGCATCAACAACCTTTTTAGGCACCTAAACACAATCACTGCTTCATACAGGCACCAGATCCCTGCTTTTCTTCGTCGGGAGCATCCACTTTACATGAACTTAGCTTTCCAAGATGTTTAGGCCGTCATGCATGCAAGTTATGTTCCAGGAACCACTTCCAAACGGTGTCTCTACTCGAATTCCAAATGGGCCGCATTACTTTTTGCACTTCACCAAGTAAATGAATAAAAATGTGCAGCGATTCACAGTTGATAACATGCTGGTAATGGATAGATAACTATTCGTGTTTTGTATTTCATCAATTTGATTTGTTCACTTCAAAGTTAACTTCACACTCAGGAAGTCCCAGGGCTTTCGTCAGGTCGTTGATGTAGTCGATGGCATTCTCAATCACTTCCACCTTAGAGAACCTGCAAATTTTAGAAAATATTAATATATAGGTTAAACTGAACTTTTAAAACAACATTATGTTTACTGAAGATGATAACAAATTGAGTAGTGAATTTAATGAAAAATGGACTTACGTTTTATTTTCTGACATGAATGGTACAAGCTCTTGAAGTTTTTTCAAGTAATTTTGGATTTCAGCCTTTTCTTTTTTACGGCGATTGCGATACTTTGACTTTTCAGCCGTGATAATTTCCATGTTCTTGTTAGTCTTACACTGAACTTTCATTTTGAAGTCGTGGAATTATATTTTTTCTTGTTTAATGAAATTTAAAAAAAATTAAATCTTCGATAAATCTCACGAAATTTGCTAAACACTTAATTGAGCATTGAGTATATGCAGCTGAGTCTATTAAACTGTTCAAACTTGGGCTAACTTGAGACTGGATGGTTTGTTTCCTTTCATCCTACGTTTGCTTGAAGAACGGAAGCAAAAATGTGTTCAACCTTTCGGTAGGGGTGTTAAGGGCAGACTGAGAACCCTTAACAAAAATTGTTCGGTTTTGTATAGCAAAGGTTCCATATCAATTATGTCATGTTATAATACAGCGCACTCTACACATACGCAAGCATGCAACACTTCACCATCCATGAAAACTAAGTCCCCCACTGCTTTCGGCCTTTTTTACTTTTATCTATATGCATGTGACTCTTTTGTTAATAGTTAGTGAACAATATTGTTTTCATGGGAAACGGAGGAACCATACGTGTTCAGTTGACACGGTAAGTTTTATTTTTGTTTTGTGAGAAACAGGATTGCGTTGCTCGTTGTTCACACGGTGTATCAGCATCAGCACTCGTTGAGTCCAGTGCTACTTGATATGATGTAGAAAAGTGAACTAAAACCTTATGCTAGCTGATCTCCAAAGCTGTAACTGGGTATTTCCTCGTAGAACAGGTTCCTACCATTCAAATTTCGCTTACGGAATTGATTTGCGTTGTTGTCTTTTAAGGTCAACCATTTCTTACTCTGCTACAGATTAATATTGTGTTACTAAATTCAAAGTCAACTGGCTTATGTACCACATATGGATATATGCGCATTACCTAGTATTATATAAGAATACACACTGGTAAGCTTATTTGGGTCCATTGCAATTAATTGGTCCAATCTGTGCAACAATAACCAATGTAGTAGCGGAGAAAGTCTTAAGTGCGAGCAAGTTACTTTTTGCATATTCTAGTTGTAACAACACTATTCAAACAAAAACCGAAAACAGGAATTATTGATCTTTATGTTTTATGCAATACTTCTTGTATTACGAAACATAAAACAGGCGTGGAAGCCAAGAATGCAATGTCAATATATGTAAGTGAAAGTGCATAAAGACTCAAGCCCAGACAGTACTGTTTAAAACTACACACAAAAATTAGGTCACTTGATGATTTGAAACAAATGTTAATATGTAACTTGTATAATAAGCTATTCTAAACCACGAACATTCCTTGTAAACCCTGTAAGATATATCTATTTGGCTTTTGGGTGAGAGTTATTGATAAACGTGATTGATGATCCAAGCTGATCCAGGTGCACGGTCTCATACAAAGATTCCTGAATACATTTTGTAAAACGAGATTGTAGTCGCGCTTCCGTTTAAACCTATAATGGTCTCTAGTTACCAACCTTTTGTGGTAAGAATTTACACATAATGGTGCTTTAAAGTAGTATAAACTTGTACATGCTCCATGAAATCCGAATTATGCATGTAGTAAGGATATATTTGAGGTAATGTTGACTGGATAACAGATATTTTTAATGGTATTTCTAGGTGTTATAAGGGTAACTCGAGTGTCCTTGGTTAATATAAATGTGTTAGTGCTCATATTACTCATTGTTGTGATCCAATCTCCAGAGCTGTACACTAACACAATAATTGCTTCACAATACTATTTCCTTTTTTCGACAACAATAAGAAGAAACAGAAAAAGATGTTTTATGAATAGATGTGAAATGTCGAAGCTAAAACTTGAGAACACAGTGCGCACCACACGCATCAAGAAATTATGAATGAATTCAAGCAATATTGTATGCATTATTTTCCTGTAAACTTTCGGCAAACATTCACATACCGCCCTACTTAACAAAGACACTCTTTTCCTTTCAAGTTGGGTTTTATGAATTGTTTTCCTTTGTTATATTTGAAGGTAAACCCAATACTGCTCAGATTCATTGCATCTTTACTCAAAACCCAAATTGTTGTTGTTCTTTATCACAAGGGATTATTGTGTCCGTTTCAAAGGAGAACGATGTAGTCTAACCAAATGTATGAGGTATATAATTAATTGTCAATTCAATCCACTTTGAAGTTTTACAAAGTACAGGCTCTCAGAAGAATCACAACTTAACATGTACACTTTCTATTCTTTACACTATACTACCATGACATGTGGAAACTCATCTTCGTAATATGAATTTAAATTGTGTTTGAACTTTCATCTAATTGGCGTCTAACCTTGAAACATAATTTTGAAACCTGTAGCTCGACATCGGCAACAAGCCTCCGTTTATACAACAAATTGTTATAAACAAATTCTTTCTGAATATTAAGAATTTGGTCACATTTACTACGACTTTGAAATGACAATATTTAAACTACTCGAACCAAAGCAAAAAAAAACCACTTACACTCTCTCCTGTACTCATGACCTGTCCAGCACCTACCTAATAATGGTATTAATGTCTTTCACATTCTTATTTAAGATTATTTCACGTTCCTCCACTTATTTCACACGCTTACGCAATTTACTTTCAATTGTTTTTTGTTTATAATACGTCACATTCGAAATCGCAGTACAAATCAAGTTGTAATAACATTCTTTGGTGATAACTTTGATAAGAAGATTTATTGAGGTGAAATTAGGCTTAATAAATAATGGTCCCATTCCAAGTGCTCATTAATTGAATATCATCAGCATATCCTACTTATGGATGTGTACTTACACTGCTATTTAGACATGGGTTCACAACTTTCACCTCTATGAATAAAGTGGTGCGTGTTTTTGATAAGCTGTGCCTAAGGAGAAACATAAGTTCATAAAAATATGATAGTCTGCAATGAAAAGAGGGTTGCATGCAGGCAATAGTGCTAAAATCAAGTTGGGATGCTCTGAGAATATGGTTGACGTACCGTTCCCACACGTGCCAATAAAACAAAAGGTATGTCTGTTCATGTGCAGTGGTTCCCATTGAACGTGCATCTATGTCATAAGAGAATTAGATATTCTGTATTTAAAAAGTTTGTTTGCATACGGTACTGCTGCCATTTACGCGTAATTTTAGATTATAATGTAAAATCTGCATGCTAGATGTTAAATATATCCAATGAACTCAGATTAGTACTTTACTCCAACTGTATTATTAAAGCACACAAAGCGAGAAAAAGGAATGCATATGCATATCCGTCATAAAACTGCTGAAACTTCATTGTATTTTTTTAGTAGTAGTGCTCACTAATTATACAATAAGAGAGTCTGTATTCGTACTAACACACCATAACATGATAAAAAAGAAACCTATTGTACAGAATTATAAATTTGATGTCACATTTATTCTGAGCGACATTAAGATGTGCAAATCTGGCATATTACTGCTGAAACTTTCTTCTAAATTGTAATTTTCGATTAGTAATATCAATTATAATATTACCAAGTGTAACAGAGTATAACAAATCACAGAAAGAAAACCACCTTGTCTGCATTAATAGTTATTTGATGTCACATTTTGTTGAGCGACAATAAGATGTGCATGGAGCGAAAGACACAGAATTGGTAAGCAATTCACCGCATAAATGAACACAGGGGTGTGACTGTAGCTACGATATTGCATGATTTATCTTCAATTGGCCATTTCCACCTACTTTTTTACCATGCAATTTGCTTCCCAATCAAAATGGTATTGGTGAATGGTGCACACGTGCCGTAGATGGTTACGTAATAAATTCACCTTATCCCAACTTTATCGAACGGGATGAGTGATATGAATTCAAACTCAAAAGTTTTGGAAAAATATTTGGTACTAATAATTTTAACCGAAATAACAGTTGTGTGAAAACACTAAACGCTTAACCGGATGAAAGGAATGTTGAATATTATTGCCGTTTTTATTATACAAATTAAACAAATATTTTACCGGTGCTGCACAGGTATGTTGACTCCGACTTACTTAATGGGTATTATTCGAGAAAGAGTCTGTAAACCTTTGCCAAACTCTATAACAAACCATAGGTGAAAGTTTAAACTCTTCGTCAACAGCTCTTGCAAATAAACGGCGTATGTAGTACAATCACATTCCAAAGAGTTTCTTTGCAAAATCACGTATTAATATTTATTTGTGGTGTAATTTACAGTTTAATTTACAGCGAACTTCGTGAGTATAACCATAATCCAATTTATTTTTTAACATCCAGTAGACGATCGAATTCATTCATCACTTCTAATAGACATTAGAAATGTATAAATATATCATGTCGTTTCTTAAAACTATTATTTTATATTAATATCACACCAAGATGACACTCCGACATAATCATCGGCAATTTCCATTCAGGATGTACATTGCAGTTTGGCAGAAAAAGTAAAGAGGTGGAAAATCAACTTCTGTATTTGCTTAACTGTGCACTTATTTTATTAAAGCTACTTCTTGCTACTTGTAATTCAGTCAGTCAGATCTCACGTTGAGATTTCTTGAATTAGATACAGTGAGTAAACTGAATGTTCACTTAAATTTCTGTAGCACTTAATTTTTTTAGATCGGGTTCGAAATCAGATGTAGAGGTTGTCTATAATGATGAGAAGGCTCCGTCTGACTCAATGAACTTGGCTCAACCACTGACGACATTGAAGAATCTGATGAGGTAATGTAGACTTTGTTGCTGGGTGAAAGTTTTCGATTTTCAGCTTGGCCAAGTGGTGCCGCTGATTCCAAATCACAATTAGCGTCACAAGTGGGAAGTCCCAGGATTTCTCTCAAGTCATGAATGTATTCAATGACATTAGAGATCACTTCCAGTTTTGACAACCTGATAATACAAAGAAGATAAAAGATAGGATAAGTTTTATGAAACATTCACCGAAGTATAGGTAGTCACAAGTAAAAGACTAAATATTCTGGATAAAATTTTTTTCTTTCAAATCATTAAAAAATGTGTAAAAACTTACTTTTTATTTTTTGGCATGAAAGGCACAAGACGTTGAAGCTCATTTAAATAAGCCACAACTTCTGAGCTTTCGTGTTCACTATGATGATCATGGCGTTTGGCTTTTAGAACTTTGCCTTCCTTATAACTTTGAAGATGAGAGTTTCTGCTGGGTTGAACTTGGGACTTCATTTTGAGCACTTTTGAACTTTTTTCAAAATTTGTTTTACTAGCAGAATGTTTTGGATTGGTTCACTTCACAGAGAAATGAGAGTGTTGCTGTTTTATTTTCAACAAAGTTTCAAGTCAAACCAGGCAAACTGCTGAGGTCACAATCACAGCGTAATATAAAACACCTTCAGAATTGAAACTGTTTGAGCAAGAGCTTGTTGTAGACTGAGGACTTTCCAGCGAATGCCATTCCTTTTTATACCAAACAACCCCACTTCCGAATAGGTCTAAGGGTTGCAGTTGGTTATGGGACACTTGTTTAATGTTTTCGTTCGGCCGTGAGAAGTAAGGGGAAATGTTGAGAAGGAAATCGCTGGATACGGCAACCTTTTGACAACTCACCCCATCCATACAATCTCTACAGCTGCATTCTCATCGTCCTTTCCTTTATTAAACTTTCAGCCCAACGAAATACCCATTGCACTGAAGAGCCGAATGTCAATACAAAGCGTGTATATGTTGGCTATATTTGGTGTAACTTGTTTATCAGGTGCTTTTCTTAAACAGTTTAGTTCCGGCAATGGGAATTGCATTTTTTCAAATATGAATAAATATGCAACTCAGTTTAGTCCATGGGAAAGCAGCTTTCGGTTAGTGGATGACGTTGATGGTTATAACCGTAGACCCCACGGAGGAACTGCTTTCATCTTCAAGAAAATCCTTTCTCCGTATGTAAATTTTAATAAAATAGGCACTAGATTAAGCTCTCTTACCTTACAGCTAGACAATGATGCAATAACTTTCGTAAATTGTTATTTTCCTACTGCTGACCAAACTGATTTTAATTTCTACTGCAAAAAACTGGACAGGTAGAAACGTAGTTTTTGTGATTCGCGAATAAGGAGTCTTTACTTATAGTTTCCACAAAATTTTAGGTCCGGGACTTATCTATCTGGGAGTTTTTTAGGGATATTCCAAAATTTCATAAATTTAGCTGTTGATAAACTCACTTTGTTGGGTCTGCCATTTCAACACGTATTGATACTGGTCAATTTTCCAAACCAATAAATGATCCTCAACTCATGCCGGTTCCAATTATACTACAATCATTTCTAACTCTTTGGTCGTATGGTACTTACACGGCAATATTTCTGATGAAACCAAATTTTGACCGTTAGAAGTAAAAATTTCAGTTTTCTGATGACAATATGCAGAAATCTTGGGGCAACTCAAGCCCTGGGGACTCTACATGATCTAGGGATTCGTAATGAGAAACAGACTTTGGTTCACGATTCACTATGTTGCCAATTCATATTTGTGCAATTTTGCAAAAATGGACCTAAATTTAGAATCGCTTTTACAATGCTCCTGGTATTAATGAGGATCTATCAACATCATTCTTGGTCGGAGTGCTACGCGTCGGGTGCACCTGCAGGCTCCCAAATTGACTCTAACTGGTTGTCATTTGGTAACACATTATTAAACAGAGCTGCAGGTACCATTTTAATAAAAACAACCGTTACAACAGACATTAAATGGCAAGTTTGACCGATACATATTATTTACATGATATTTGTCGTAGACAGGTACAGTTAATCTTCACAAATCAAATTTTACGTTTTCATTTTTCAGTCTTGCAGGTGAAGCAGATGGCCAGACCCATCCAAAATTGATTTTAATAGATCTTGTCAATACCAGGAGCTTTGAAAAAGCGATATAACCACTTAACATTTTAGGAGTGAAAGCTGGAGGTCCATTTTTGCAAAATTGCAAAAATATCCAGAATTGGCAATAAATAAAAGGTTGTATGGTACACATCGTGAATCTAACCAAAGTCTGTTTCTCATTAAGGACGAATCCCTAGATCATGTAGAGTCCCCAGGGCTTGAGTTGCCCCAAGATTTCTGCATATTGCCATCAGAACACTGAAATTTTCACTTTTAACGGTCAAAATTTGGTTTCATCAGAAATATTGCGGTGTAAGAACCATACGACCAAAGAGTTAGAAATGATTGTAGTATGGTTGGAACCGGCATGAGTTGAGGATCATTTATTGGTTTGGAAAATTGACCAGTATCAATACGTGTGGAAATGGCAGGACCAAACGTAAACTGAGTTTATAATTTTTCAACAGCTGAATTTAGGAAATTTTGGAATATCCCTAAAAACTCCAAGATAGATATTTCCCCGGGCCTAAAATTTTGTGAAAACTATAAGTAAAGACTCCTTATTCCGAATCACAAAACATTGCGTTTCTACCTGCTCCAGTTTTTTGGCAGTTGAAAATTTTAAAAAATTTGGCAGTGAGTTTATAATTTTTCAACACACCTTACAGTTGAAATTGTGAAAAATTCTGTTACCATCATTGTAAGTCACAATATAAAACCTATACAAGTAAAACATGTATTGTTGATTTTTAATGTGTGAACGTTTTAAAATCATAAGAGTTCTGGACTAGCAGGACATGATATCGAACTAGTTTCATTCCCACTTATTTCGGCTAACGTTCTTGGATAAATTTCAGAATAATAAGGTAAGCGACAAGCCCATGCACTGTGAATACAAAAACTACTTCATGAAACTCGAACCGGTTCCGTTCCAAAGCACATGTGGCATCAAGAATACACTGTTTCGCACTAATTTATATTGATTCAACGCCCTGCAAAAACATGAAGACCTGACGAAGAAATCCATAAAACTACTTTGGAAGCATTTATTCAGCTGTTTCCGTTCTGGGTCTTGGAACCAATGAAGCGATCCAGCCAAAACTACACACATGCTCATTTTGAACTCATTTCAAAATATGAACTGTCCTACCAAATTTGTCTTTGTGACGAAGAAAACTACTACCCATTACTTCGTTTCTCATTCCTATGTCGTTGAGTATTCTATGTATTTTGAAAAACTTTCTAACAAAAATGTTAGGTTCAAATCCTCACCAAAAATGCATAAATACAATTGCAACTGCGTAAAAACACTAAACCAGTTAGTGGAATACGGATTCAAATTTGCAGGTGCCGATTGGCATGTATATCATAATATTATCAATCCTAGAGCACTTACCAGGTCACTGTACCTCTTCAACTATAAGACCGCAAACTATCCCGTTGAAATTGTACTTTTGTCTATTTTGTCACCCAACTCATCGTTTTTTCCTATAACGATGGCCAAATTTACTACAAAGTCAACAGTCCCTGCCTTTACTGTCTATATGGGTATGCATGGCCAGCAAGGAATTGTGTCGGATACTAGTGAAGAATTCGATCTACACTTCGTGACTTGTGCGCACATTCACACAGTGGGGTGGTTATAATTTACCGGGTATCTCTCCGCATTTAATCATTATATTTCGCTCTTATTACTATTTAGTACAACCCTGAGTGGTTTTATCACTAGCGTTTTAAATGAATTCCGCCACAAGTGGAAGACTTATACACACGATGGCTCCAACAATGAAACTAGCCTTCTGAAAAGATGTCTCGTTTTAGTTTCCAACATGTCATTTATATTTGCCCTTCTCCTATGTCAGGGTACGAGAATGATTCACGAACACCGGATTCTGTGCGGAGCTTGGATTCTTGTTGGTATTGTTCTTAGTTACGCCTACCAAGGAAAGAATATTGAGGATTTGTCAGCACCCCTACCAAAAACAGGATTGCAGACATTGAAGCATCTTGTCGAAAAGATTTTACACTCTACTCATCCCAATTAA
Source organism: Orchesella cincta (assembly GCA_001718145.1). Classification (NCBI taxonomy): domain Eukaryota; kingdom Metazoa; phylum Arthropoda; class Collembola; order Entomobryomorpha; family Orchesellidae; genus Orchesella; species Orchesella cincta. The sequence continues at coordinate 23,301 of LJIJ01001520.1, forward strand.
TGGAAATGGGCGAAAAGATACTCGATGATATTTCCGATATTGATGATTTCCCTTGGGGAGACGTACGCTGGTTTATAACCCAGCTAGACAAGGTTGTCTGTCATGAAACCACGTTAAACAGTTTAGTTCAAAAAAGTATTTACAGGCCAGATACTTATAAAAAGTATGTAGAGTATTACACTCCTGGATTTAACTGTAAGATCATATCCCGTTGTGGGACCGATGCAAATGTCGATGAATATAGAACGATAATTAGGGTATATTATAATTTGAAATAGAGCCGGGCGGGCTGGTAACGGTAAAAGCAGCCGTAACGCATTAATGCATATTTTAAAATTAACCTAACTGTCTTAGCAGACCTGCGGTCTGCTCAACACTAGGTTTGGTAAGTGTACCATGTGATTTAACATTCGGAAGTGTGCTCAACGCTAAACCTCAACGATTTGTATGCTAAATCCATTAACATGAGAATCGTATGCTAAATCCATTAACATGGGAAATCGTATGCTAAATCCATTAACATGGGAAATCGTATGCTAAATCCATTTACATGGGAAATCGTATGCTAAATCCATTAACATGGGAAATCGTATGCTAAATCCATTAACATGGGAATTCGTATGCTAAATCCATTGACATGGGACATCGTATGCTACATCCATTAACATGGGAAATCGTATGCTAAATCCATTAACATGGGAAATCGTATGCTAAATCCATTGGTGATTCTATCTATGGGATTTAGCATGGGCGATTTCTAACATGGGATTTAGCATGGGCAATTTCTAGCACGGGATTTAGCATGGGCAATATCTAGCACGGGATTTAGCATGGGCAATATCTAGCACGGGATTTAGCATGGGCAATTTGTAGCATGGAATTTAGCATTGGAACTTGCAATTGATTGTCATCATTGATCAACTGAACTTGAAATTAAGACTTGGAACAGCTCGGTGATGAATGTAAATATTCTGGGAAAAACTATGACTGGTCATGTTCTTCACAAAAATTGCCAAGAGCCTCTCACCACGGCTTGGGACGAAGCAGCTCACGGTGTCACCTAAAGGTGGATTTAGTTAGCCAGCCCATTCCCCCACGTCCAAACGTCTTTTACACGAAATTTAGAAGTATCGAGCTCTATTCACAATAGACAGAAAAACTCTTCACACTTCCTTTATTCCAGTGCAACTTTAATACCGGTGCCAACTCAAAGCAAGGTGCGTCATAAGTATTTCAAATTCCAGTGTCACGACAACAGTTTGAAATGCATGGATGATAGCGCTGTAACATATTATATTTATGCGAATGTAATTAAAAATTCTAGTCAGGCTAACCAGTGAGATCTTTGGACAGTGAGATTGTGCTACTTTCAAACAGATCAACGTATCCAGATCCAGATTTTACTTCTGTCCAGGCTCACGTCGAACAAGAGAAGGCGCGAGAGCAGGCAAGAGCGAAAAGGAACGATGAAGCTTATTTGAATGCTAATTAATGGCTCATTTGTTGCCTGTTTGGTCAGTGTATCACTTGATATGAATAAATTATTCATTATTTTTATATCACTTCTCCCGTGATTTCTCCTAATTCGATTGTCCTCTGATGAATGATAAAGATAAGATCCACAACCGTGTTAAAATGACCACAATTTTTAGCAAATACTTACCAAGTTATTAGTATTGTGTAGGCGATAAGACATCTAACTAGTAATTTATTCCTACAGACGAGACATGTTTACTTTGGAGCAGAATTTTGACTTTGGCCATACAAGGATAGTGAGAGCAGAAAATTAACTCTCAGATTGTTGGATGAAGTGTCTTGTAGTTTCTCGAATATTATAGCAGCCGACTTTTGTTGTCTTGGCTCATAAAGTATGGGAGCAATTACCATTTATAAAATAATACAAGTGGGATGAATAAAAATGTAGTGATATAAGATATTGGATTTTATTACTATGATATTAAAATATTAAAGGAGAAAAGTCAAGGATATTCATATCGCAAACCAAGCAATTTTGCTCTGACATTCTCATTTTGCAGACATGGCAAATGTGTTTTCCATTTAATCTCTTATGCTTCTTTTTCTTATCTCCTTTGTGCTTTGTGAATCTGTAATTGTAAAATGCTTTTTGCGTTGATGTTAATTTATTGCGTTTTTAACCAATGTTTCTGTGCTACCGCTAGTAGAATTAAAGAATGTGCGACCTTTATTCTTTTAGCAGTATGCTTCTTTTGTATAACCAATAAACGTTTGCCTTTTTAAAACCAAAATAGGAAACACTTACGATCAGAAGCAAAGTCATTAACTTCAACTTCTGCAAACGTCACAGACTTTCTACTCAATATTTTGTAAATATTTAAGTTCACAACTAGACAGAAAACAAAACGTGATTATTTTGCAAAGGAAAAATTTTGTCTGTTTACTATTGGTTTAACTAACGTCTAGGTGGCATTGCTCTAGCATAACCACTATGCGTAATGAAACAAGTATGCATTAATACATTCCACCATAGCCTAGCAATCATCATCATCTGCGCTCAAACACAACCACAGCCATCACCATTTATAACCTTGACCAGAGAAAAACAATCGTGATCATGGTCATGATTCATAATCACTTTCAAAATCAAGTAATCTTCCTTGTTCCTAAGCCTTTTCAGAGCCTAACAATACTTGTCAAATGTAAATATGTCAATGCATACCCTTCCCATATTGACTTAAATAATGCTAATTTAAGAAGGGTATTAAGACACTAACAAAGGCCAACTCACAACGGTGGTGCAACGGTTCTTTTTCATATTATTGTTACTAAATATGACAAGCGTTCGTTTTTGAAAATCCATGATTAGGAATACCTACCAAATGGGGATTGTGATGGCTTTTATAATAAATGTATTAATGACTGCAGTATGGTAAGCGAGTGAAGAAAAACACGTGGGACTAATTGGTTTTCCTTTGAATGTGGTATGCATAGAAATAGAAATGAATATTTGTTCCAATCAACAGTGGTCGGGCTTCCAGACGCATTCATAAAACATGGTCGTAATGCTAAACTATAATACGCTCTGCTTAAAATTTGCAAGAATTGCGATCCTCAATGCGTATCCGAGCATCAAACGTCATATCCTTGTTCCGTGCATTCAATGCGGAAATGAATACTTGTAATTTTATACATAGACTTGCGAAATGCTATTGCAACCAGACACAGCTAACAAACGTCAACGTGAAATGTTTGCATGCTATCTCCATCGTTAATTTCCATGTAGTATCTATTCATCACCCCATATAAGTTTACCGTTTCCCTAGGTTTTATTTTGTTTATTGCTGAGAAAGCACTCATTTTATAAAACAACAATTTTTTATTCACTCACAATAACTTATATTGCCACATTTGTTCATTTCCGGAAATTCGAAACTTTCGTTATTTGCTAACTTGTGCTTACAAGAACAGGCATCCTTACAGGCCTGGTATGTGGAATGTGCGTGAAAAAGGGATGCGAATGTGTAGTTATAACCTGATCAAACGAGGGCAATGTATGCTTTATCACGACATTGCCTAAAAATTTGAATCAATGTGGATTCACAGACTCAATAGTCAAAGATAGTCCAATTTCCAATTAAACCAAAAAAAAGAGCAAATGAAGCCAAAGCATACACAAGATATTGCTATAATGCAATAGAAATGATACCAATGCACATAAGCAACACCAAAAGGCCCTCGTTAGTATCCCTTCGCTAACATTATGAGACTTCCGTCTTAAAAGGAGAGTTGAGACTATGTTGTCATACACAAGATCACGTATCACGCTTCCGCAGCAGGTTGTATGGCTTAGTTTGTGTGGTCAGCTGCTGCGTCTGGTTTGTTTGTTTTCATGAACAGCTGCAGCTGTTGAGATAGATCAGTAACTGAATTTTGCTTGTAGTGGTCATTGGTGGCACCCAACCGTTTCTTTCTTCCCTCCCTCCAATCTAATGGAGTTGACTTAGGAAAAGTAAAAATCCTTATGGATAGTTTGGGGATCAATCGAATCATAATGGCCATTAAAATCCATTACCTCTGCTTTGGGTTCGAAAAGAAATAAATACGCTTAAATGAATGTTTACTTTTGTATGCTGACAGGGGATCACAATGATGCTATTGTGACGGTAAGGCATGATTTTGCACAACATTTGGGAACATAACGGAAACGTATAATAAAACTTTCGAAATAATGACAGAACTATTAACAGATGTATTAAGTCAGCATAGAGTATTTTTCCCTTGGTTGTCGGCGGTTAAGTCGTATTGTGTGTTTGTACAGTTGAATTCGTCAAAGACGCCGTTTGATTAGTACTAATATTGGTTTTGCCTATAGTTTTAGTACTTTTAAAGGATGGATTTAATCCTGCCAGGCAAAATCATCATGATCATGATGTGAAGACGAAAAAAGTAGACTTGTATTCATGAAATAATAATATTGCATACTAATAATTAATAATTCCCGAAAACAGTTTGATAAATTACGATTTAATAGAGCATTTCCATTAATAACCAACAAAATATCGATTGGTTATCATTCGCAAGAAATCTAAATTACAGACTCAAAAGTGAGTTACATGTTAGCCTGTCACATTACACCAGGTAATTCTTCAAATTTTAACTTTCTGCTGTGGTTGCGGACTGCAGTAAAAACTTGAAATCATGAGGTCGTTTCAGTAATTGAATTAAAATCAAGGTTCGGAAAATGATACAATCTACGTCCTGCTCTGATGGTGGTGGCGAAGTAAGACGTAAGAAATTTTTCCAAACGTCATGTTCATGTTTTTACGAGTGCATAACTAAAAATATAAGAACGTGTGTTGAAAATATGTGTAAACAAGCACGACTCATGTGAACACTGTGTGTACACACTCATTTGTACTCATGTTAACCCTGAACATGTTAAGTTGATAAGTGTTTTACAGTATCCGCATCCAGTGTTCCATGACAATAACAAAACTACATTTCTCGATCTTTTCAGAAGACTAGCATTCATGGAGGTTTATGTGTGTGTCTTAATCAGTTCTCAATCAATAAGTATACATTCGTCAGAAAATTATAGGATCAACCTCCAAATACATATATTAAGGGATGTTTCTGTTCAAAATATTACGTTAGTAAACCCAAAAGGCGTCTACTAAAAAATTTATTACAGAAATGGAAACGTTTACAATAGAGTTAATTTGTACTGTTTGCTTCTGTTTTCCAAGTAAACGTCGTATCCTGGAGCTACCTCCCCGTTTAGTCGACATGAAGATTCATCTACTATTTCGAATACACCTTGTGATAGTGTCAGCAGATTGCAAGTCTCGTTACTCGTGACGTGATTGTGCATTGCATTAAGAGCAACATCATCATTGCAATTTCTTACTGCTGATATGAAGAGATGAAGCAAGTAAAATATTGTGATACAGTTTACAGCTAATTTATAAGTTAAGTTGTTCTGCTCATGCTGATTTGCCCACGTACAAAAGTGTTCGTACTTCAACGTTTCCTCCTTCAGTAACGAGTTCCTGACGTAAGGATATATGAGCTCCACCTGCAATGCCCAAAACTAAACCCTAGGACAAACGTTAATACATACATATATTTGTTGATACACGCTTTAATGTTTAAAGCATTTTCTTACATCATGAAATTGTAGCTTTTGTAATTTTGGAATCCAGCCTTGCACTATTGCAACTGAGATTCTGAGTTGTTGGCTTATTTTATAAATCGCTTACCCAACCGAATAGTACGATTACTTGCAAACTAATACTTTTTAAAAAAAACTGTGGGTTATCAGGAAGTTAAACTCCTAAAGTTTGAAGCCTCGACAGCAAACTATTATTAAAGCTTTTATTATGAACGAACTCGTGTTTAAGACAACGCAAATATATTTGTACTGATTGCGAATTTAAATGAGGTTGAAATTGTTACATAAATATTTGTTATCATAAAAAGAGCAATCCCACACTTTCTCAAATAATAGCAGAGCCCCTCTCAGATACCTGTATTTGTATTATTCTGCATTTAGTGAACCATGAAGCAGTTACCATTTTACATTCCTAGTTCCAAGGAGGGGAGAATTGCTTTTCCCTTATCATGCTTGTGGAAAACACGGGAAAGATAGGGGTAGGGGGATTTCATTTCTGAAACGGAATTTTCGGAAAGCATCAGCAATAAATATCTAATGCCTTCGAAATAAGTTAACAATATGTAGTAATGGATATTTCAGTATGGTATTTAAAAGTGCATTATGGAAAATTACAGTTAAAAATCTACTGCATAAAATGAAACCCCATCTGCTCTAAAGATCAGCGAAAGGATATCTCTACTTTGCATAATGTAACTAATGAATATGACATTAGAATGGCCATTATCGTTTTATTTACCACGATGACGCAAAACCTCTGCATGGCTAAAGCAAATATTATAATCAGGCACGTCATTGATTCTGAGCTGTTTGCTAGTAAAGAATGAATATTAAACAAATTGAAATTTATTTTACGAATCGATTTTTACTTCTGTTAGCATCCAAAAATGATGAAGGTTGTAACTTTCTCCATCATTTTTGGAATAGCTGTAGCTTACTTTGCGAATGGAGAAGGTATTCTTGAAACTATTTCAAGCTTTAAATGGGTTTAGTACTTTTGTACCACACTTTATTATTAAACTCATTTTTTAATACAGCACGAAGATTCCCAAGGGAATGTCCCAAGGGAAGAAGTTACTCAGCTATTGAAGCAAGTCAACGACTTCGTTATAAAATATCTTTTGTCTAATTAACGTTTCTGACGTCCAGCTAGTAAAAAGTTTACACAATTATTCATTTTTAATGCAGGGCTTTCTCAAGATGAGGTCCAAGAATTATTGAAAATCACGATAGCCGCTGCACAACCTGGAGCCAGTGCCTTGACCCTAGAAGACAATGCGCCCCACTACACTTTCAACTATGCTGGGATTACAGTGAAGTTCGAGAATAAGAAAGCTGTCCCTTATAAGTTTTTAAACAGGACTGGCTCCGTAAGAAACATTTAATTGCTGTATTTTGTCTCTACTTTAATACAGATATCAATCCAGTATTTGTTATTATTGTAGGGATTGTACACTGTTGAGGAAGACATCGGCAGTATTTCAGGAATAAATACCTTAGAAAATAGTGTCGTGTATTTCGTTGTCCTCTTTTTTACAGACGATGGTGTTCAGGTATGCCGCATGACGGAGAGCAACAGCACTCATGTTTTACTCGAAAAGGTGTTGTAGTCGGTTAATTAAAGTATACAGCTATTTATGTAAATTATCTTGCTTGAATATACTTAATGACACTCTGCGGAGCTATTCTGCGCAGGTGCAACAATATATATTTTGAAAAGATGTGTATTATAATTTATTTTATTTGGTTCAACTTTTACTGTAAAAAGATTAAAATCATGTTCAAAATTTTACAAATTCACTTCTACAAAAACCTTTCCACAAATAACGACGGATTTGCTTTTGGTCATAGTCTTTAAATTTGGAGGAATGTTGACATACACCACTGATCGTAATTGATGATGGGTGGTTGGCTTCAAGAAAAGCTTCGTATGATACGCCAAATTGCCTCGTTTTGAAACAGAAACTTCTTACCATGCATATGTTTGTAATTATAATTATTCGGTTAACAAATATATTATAAATTCATTATCAATATGAGTGATTGTTCAGCTGAAGACGGAATGGAAGGGGAATGTTTATGCACCTTTACGTTGTAAAAAGTACAGTAGTAAAAATGTTGTAATGTCAATTGTAAGAAGGAAATTCATTTGTTTAAACATGATTCACAATATATGGTCAGTGTCCGTGTCTAGAATACTTGTGAGCAAAGGGTGCTGTCAGGCTGGCGGTTCCGGTGGGAATTTGATATATCCATGCATCTCAACTTGCCCCACTGGACGGCGGATACATGACAGTTCAAACCGTAGGTACACCTTTTGCATGTTATGATTATGGATATTCATGTTTCATGTGCTGTGTATGTAGAATTGGTAAACATTGGCGTAAACGAATTGAGTCAGGTCTATAAAAGCACATCTGGGAAAACAAGAAGGATTCAATTAAATCTAAAGACTGCAAAAAATATTTCATTCAATAAAAGTGAAAACAGGAAGCAAATGACAAAAGTGATGAAAAACTAAGTCAAATTTGGAAAAAATTATGATTCCAATAAATGAATAATGAAGAATGGCTAAATAGTGTGAATATTACGAGCAGGAACATTTTAAGCTTCTTCGTAAATGTTGGAGTTAATAAATGTTTTTATTTCCGGCAAATAATACCGTATCTGCATTTCAATATGAAGCATTTAACTTAAGTATTTATTGCTTCTTTTTTCTAACTAAAGAACATTTCAGTATGGAAAATATGATTTTTGTAAACCGGATTACATACAAATGTATATGTTGTTATTTAGCAAATACAATACACGTCTACTTTGAAACATGTTGGTTCAATGAATACCATTACAACCCTCAACATTTACAGCCTCCGTTGCCAGGGATTGTGTGATTTTAGGTGGCATTCCATGTTGTTTTAATGTCCTTTTTTTGTATTCGCATTCAGTTCTTTTATTTCTATTCAGTGGAAATCAAAGTTTTCTTGTTTTTGTTATGAAACTGCGTTGAATGATATCAAGAGTATTTTTATGACACGTTTAAATTGCTACACTTCACCACAAGCTTCTGAATCCTAGGTGCTGCTCCTGTAGCATCTCCCAATTCACAGTTTACTATTCTGAAGAATGACAAGCTCTTGCATTTAAACAGTGAGCTCTTTTCACATTTTTGCCAGTGCTAATGATTTATTGTTCACTAAAAAATTCAAAAGTGTAATTTATCATGCAGCCCCATCAACGCCACATGCGACTTGTAATAATTGGAAAGTTGATTAAACAAAGTGTGATAGTTTTGCATGAATGAGTCTTTTTTTGAAAAACTTGATAACTTCTAGAATGATTAAGTTAAAGTTTACAATCGTCAGCGATGAATTGTTTGCCAGAGATAAAACAGCAAAAAGAGAATGTTTTTTATGCTTGTAAAATACATCAAAGAACAGATTAACCTCAATTCTGGCTAGAATACACATGAATAAATCTACCAGCACTTCTGTGCGTTGGTGAAAACTGGTGTTAGAAAACACATTGGAAGCTTATTCAAACAAAGAGATAACGCTTTGCTCTCGCAATAAGAATAAATGTAAAGGAGAGAGCCCTATATATAAATGGAAACAGTAAGCGCTGTGTTGATGGCATTGATGGATGAGAACAAATGTAATTTTATACAACGTCTAAATAATTTTGACTTTTTTAAAGTGAATCAACATCATGATGTGTTTGCCTTTGTTATCTAACGTTTGCGAGCATTATTTATTTATTTTCGAACTTTTCATTTGTCATGTGTGACCCTTGAAAATAGTTTTTATCCGATTTTTTATGTTTGATTAAATTTAATAACTTAAACTTTAAGTTGAAGAACTGAATTAAACATTGGATTCTTTACACCGAAACTCATACCTCAGATAAAATATCTGTAATTTGTACATTGAAACTGCCGTCCAGTTTTCATCCCACGTACAAAATACAATATCCTTTAGTATCAATGACGCAAACTAAAAACAATTTGCTAAAGACAATCAACGTCACTGTCAAGCTTAAGTAGAGTTTACGTTTCATGGAAAATTTGAAAGAAAGCGGAGCACACAGAAACCTATTTTCTGTGATAAAAAAGCCAGCATGTGTTCCCGTTCTTCCAGTACTTCTATAAGTCTACTCTAGAACCAAAACGAAGTTTATGCAAATCAGTAACAAGCAACCCAAACTCAAAGCTGAAGCTGGTGTTTCATTCAATAAAAGTTTTTTTCAACATAATTTTTTACTCACTTCACCCCAAATGGAGAAGCAAACAGTATGAACAAGTAGAAAGTTGAAACGGAAGGAGTGTTTTATGCTGTGCACATACCACTCCATGCACTCTTGTAATTTATGCAGCTGACTCGATCCCAACAAGTGGTTGTATAGGTGTACAACTCTATCATTACTGTTATTGGAGACGGGTCAGTTTGTTTTGAAGCTGGGACCCATTTCCGAAGTAAGAAATCTTTGAAATATCGTAAGTTGAACTTGTGCTTGCTCGTTTGAAAATTTGATTGCAAAGTTGCAAGACTCTAGTTATTACTGGTCAACCTTCGAGATGAGCAACTTTAGTGAAACGGTTGCGACTCCTTCCATCGTCAATGAATCCAGTTTTTGGAAGAATGTTAATGCCATTGATAACCACTCGAGGAAGAAGGAAAAGCGCTACTATTGCCAACAATGCGATACCTGGCTTGTTAACAAATCTTCCCTGGACTACCATTCTAAGAAGCATTCTGGCCAGAGGGATTTCAAATGTGAGCTGTGTGGAAAAGCTTACATTGCTAGTTTTCACCTCAATCGGCATATCACAAATAAACACAAAGGTAAATAATGTTTGTGTCAATTATTAATACAAATACAATAAAAAATATTCAATTGTAAAGAGCGGTAACCGGATTATACATTATAACCCGGCTCCAATGAGTTTTCTGCATATTCGGATTCAGCATATAAATTCTGGCATAGGATAGAAAAAATCCGAAACTCTGCCCACGTCACAAAACCCAAGTTTAAAAAATTCGCTAAAGATTTTTCGGTCGGGCGGTGCAATGGGCGACATGCTTTTTTGGAGTGCCTATTTTAAGTGGGCCGGCCATCTGCGCTGGAGCGCCTGCATCACGGTGTTATGAAGGGAAGAGTTGCGGATATTTTATATGCAAAAACAAAAATGTTAATTCTTTTATTTCGGAATTACAGGGCCCCCCCCCCCGGCGCCGCCGCCCCCCTTGAGAAACGCTGAAAAAACCCAGTCATTTCAGTCATCAGGAACCAGTCACTGAATTGACGCAGCTATAGTGGTAATATAAGACCCCACCCTTTAATGTGACTTGTTATGTAAAAAACTTCTTCTACGATATCGTAAAGTGAGCATCTCAGTGAGTGCTTAATACATGCATGTCGAGTTTCTGGTGCTTAGGGCCATTTTGATTTTATGACCCCAAGGTCACCATCCCCCAGGGGGTAATGACTATAGTCTTATAATGTTGATGGTGTTTTTGTAGGTGGCGCTTACTATTACTTAGATTCATAGAAGTATTTTTTTACATACAGTCACAATTAAAGGTGGGGTGCTTTATATTCCATATAACTGGTCAATTCAGTGACTGTTTGCCTGGACTGACTGAAAATGAGCTGTTTTTTTTCAGGTGTTTTTCAAGGACCCTGTAATTCGACAATAAAAAAATAATACATTTTTGTTTTTGATATAAAATATTCGCGCAACTCTTTCCCTTTGCGCATAGACACCGTTGGATGAGGGCTCCAGCGATATGGCCACCCCTTAAAAATGGCACTTCCAAAAAAAGGCATGTCGGCCCCATTGACCGCCGAGCGCGAAAATCTTTAAGGAATTTTTTAAAGACTTGGTTTTTGTGAGTTTGAGAGTTCGGATTTTTTCTAATGCCTATGGCAGAATTTTATGCTGAATCCGAATATGCAGAAAAGTCATTTTAGCCGGGTATAATGTATAATCCGGTACCGTCGCCTTTATAATTTTAATATTTACGAAAAGAAAACGAAAGCTTTCCACCGCCGACGTCGAAAAATCAAGCAAGGATCCAGAATCACTCCCCGCCCGTATGCTTGTCAAGTCGCATTGAAAGCGATATGTTCAAAAGAGTTGTCCTCTAACAAAGACATTTCAAGAACGGCTCAGTGGAAAAGACCGCCGCCGCGTTCGAACCACCTCGGCACCGCAAGTTTTGGATGAAGCAGCGTGGATGGGTTTGAGAACGAAATGGCAGCTCAGTTGATGAACAAGTTTAAAAAGCAGTTGGAGGAACCCATGCCAAGATTAGGATTGGTGGGTGAGCCAAGGGTTCATAATGGAGAAGATGGGGTGGTTAATCCAGAGTCGGAGACCCTCATGACACCAAAATCAAGACCACCTTCTCCTCAACCTCCCCAAAAACTTGGCTGGTGTGGAGATGAACTCCGTCTTTTCGTGGGCTCGGAAGAGTGGTGGGTCGTCGTCTCCCATTGTTAGGTAGAGGGAACAACTAAAAACTCTGCCAAAATAGTAGATTCACCACTCATTTGATAACATTTGTTGTTATAAAAGATAGCTTTAGTTTTGGAATATTTTTGTAATGGTGATTATGCGACAACTATTAACGAACATATTAACCTAGTAATAGCAAGGACAACTTCCTCTACTCCAATCTGTAAACATAAAGTCATAACAACAAATAATATAATTAAAAATATATTGAACTTAAATCACATTTTATTCTAATTTTTAAACATGGGTTTGAAAATTGGGATTTCGATTTGAATGCATTTAACTTGGAAGTGTGCAACATTCTCTCATCCACTCGCCTCCTCCCACTCTTGTTCATCATAGTTCAAGCGCATAAAACGAGTTCCACCTCCGATTCCGATCTCCCACTCATAATTGCCCATCGCGGTGAAAGTGTCTCCTCCCTGAGCATACTTCTTCCGCAAAGACTTCATTTTCATCTTTATCCCACGACCTCCGATCGCTTGGGGAACGGATGTCCGACTGCCAACCCTGATTTGCTCACCGACCCAAAACATTAGCTACGACGGAGTAGTCCACACCATTAGAACGACTGGCTGCGTCTCGGACTTCACGCTCGAGCAGATAAAGCGGCTCCGAAGAATCCAACACAAGATTGGAAATCGATCCCGGTACTTTGATGGGTTTTTCTGCGTCCGCCCCACTTTGGACTGAGTTTATGGAAACCGCGTGCAAAAGTTCACTTTCAAATCCGCCTCGCAATCCCCCAAAGGAAAAGATAAAAACGTAGGAATTATGCCGGAATTGAAACACCCCTCATATTAACGTCTCTTGCTTGGAGTTCCCCACTTTATGGAGACAAAATTCAATGGCGAAAACTATAAATCTTATGGGTGTTCTGTCAAAAAAAGCTCCAAATCGTCCGGCAACTATAATTAAACAGCGATCGCCTGCAATCGTTTGTAATTGTCCAGTGTTGGGAGCCAGTACGATTTGAGTAAGCTTTCGATACGACGTCTCTGAGGCTGCTTACTGTTCTTTATATGAATAAAGGCCTATCTACATTATCTGCTTGAGTCAGCGATTGCTTCAGTAGAGAAAATTTGAAGTCAAAGGTCACTCAAGAAGGTCATCTAGGAACCGTCTACACATAAATTACTTCAGTAAGTAAACAGAAACCCGGTACACAGTGTATTTTCAATGACTCAAATTCCCCCACAGTAACTCCTCACTATCGTCAACCAAGCAAGGGTCCGGGCTGCTCAAGCGACCAAAATTTGCCAACCTTGCTTAAGCAACGTCAACTTGCTCAAGCAAGCTGAAATTCTAAGTAGGACCCTTCTACACTATCCGAAAGTTCCTTGCTTGAAAATTTTCGTCTTACTTAAGGCAAGTAGTGTAGATAGGCGCTTAACATTCCGTACTTGGCGTACAAAGGCTTGGCGACGCTGAAAGGGAAGACGGCAGTTTGTGAGCTATTCAAAGAGCTCCTTTTCACGGGACCGGAAGCTGAAATGGCGTTTGCTAATGCTGTGAGTTATGCCAAAAACGAAGTGGCGGCAGTTGGGGCGGCTTCATCCAGCCAACGAGGATGGTGGAGTATGCTACGGAGTTGGGAATGAAAGTTTCAATTTATACGATTTAGCTCATGGGAGAATAGCAGGAGGGCTGTGCCAAGAAATGTACCAAAGCGAGCAAGGAGAAGGAACTTGTGTACTTTTTCAGTTTTGGAGTGAAAGCAGTTTTTGTGGATGGGATTGGAGAGAGTTTGAAAATTCGGGGGGGGGAGTATTTTAGAAAGGTCGAGGAGAAAGACGGAGGAAAGGATGAGGTGGCTTATCATATCCTATTAAGTATTCTTGCTGTTGTTGTAATCAGACAGTTTATTTATAACAGAAATATTTGTAAAGGAGTTCATTATGTTTGACGCAATTAATTAATCAATAAAGCATAGAACATTTTTGTTGAAATTTTAAAAATCCTTCTACAAATTACGATTTTCCACTGATTCCTTGTATGGCTGTCCCGTCTCCTATATCATCTGCATTAGTTCTGTAACTAGTTTTTGGAATAATAAGTTACAAGCCGGAAATTGTTTTTCAAAATGCAGACCAAGTTTTGAGTTCTATTAAAAATGGAGATGGGTAGCCTGTCGGGTAAAATTGATTTTTAATGAATCGTCATGTAATGAGAATATTGATTGCAAACCTTTCGAACCAAAAAATGCGCTCCTTAAATCGAGCAACTAATCGGAAGTGTTTTGGTTGAAATTTGATTTCCGAGTTAATCGATTTGCAAAACTACTTTTCAAAAATATTTTGTAATCAGTTATTTCCATCAGTAATTAGCTCACCTAGGCAAGTCGCCGTTTACTAAGATATTAAATTTCTGGTTATAACCAATCTTTACGCAATACTTGTATTTTGCTACTAAATGCAGTGCATAAGAAATAAAGCGTCATTTAATGCCAGTATGATATAGTACGATTGTCAAGTTGAGCCATTTCAGTTTGCAAGATTTTAAGGAGCAAATAAATCGAAATAAAATAGATAAACATTCTACGTGCCAGCGTATATAAAAAATTAACCAACTGTTTTAATTTATGTCAATATTTGCAAAAAAATTCTTGCTTAAATAATGTTCACAAGTCGGATTGGTCCAAGCTTTTTTTACGGTTTTATTCCACAATTTTGTTGAAATCCTCAGCATTCATAAAACCGAAGCTAACTACACGTTATATAGCGGAACATATCAGCAGCTTGAAGTTAGACAAGCTATCACAATTTTCAGAAGCAAAAAGAAACTTCAGCAATATAAACAAGACCAAGATAAAATGCCAACAATTTTCTTCTTGGAAAATCTTGGGACGCATTTGGAGCCATTCGAAAATTCCAATTACAAATTACAGAGAAATAAATCTACCAAAACTGCCGTACCCTGTTTTACGTAGGCAACTTAATCCCAGCCGTTTGCATCCATAAAAAGAAAAAATTGCGTTTAATGATGATTTCAAGCTCAATATCTTCTCGCGTTAACATTTCTGGAAAGTGCGATGAAATTACACATTCTGAAAAATCTTGTAAGCACTCTGGTTTATTTGGTAGCTCTCCATAATTATGTGTGAAATTAGACTTGATAAAATTGCAATGAAAATCAGGCTATGGTCTTGTGAGGCGAATGTTGCACTTTACCCACACTCGTTTGGGATAACGGATTTCAACAACAGTTAAACATTAGGTCGTTTTACAACCATATGAAGAAACCTCCTGAAATATTTTATGACAGTTGGAAAAATCCTATTCGAACTTAAAAATATGTCATTACGACATTTGCCCCAAGTTTTGTACTAATTAAACCATTTGAAACGAACCAAAAATTGACAGATGAAAAGTGGAATTCGTACGAGTCAACATTTCATTACATCCTGGCTTAAAGTTATACTGTATGACAAGACAGGAGAATTTAACAGTAACAAAATTGTAAGGTACTCATATGCTGTTTATGGAGACTAATATTAATGCCGCATTTTCAACTTCGGCTACGGACAAAGTACTTTTGTTACTAATGTATTTGTTGTATCATTTCACTTTGCTGCGGAGACAATGTTGCTAAAGTTTTCCTATGTGGCAAAGGGTGATTTGACTTCGTCTTTATTAGAAGATTTAGAAAGTTCCATAACGACGGTGGTGTATTGAAGCTTGTACAACTCGTAGAGCAAAAAAGTTAATTGGACGTTGTTCGGCATATGCCATACCATCTTTATTGTCAACTTTCAAATACAATGGGATAATACAAGTCTGAACCTTAACTATGAGCCATTAGGTGCAATGCTCGCAGGAGGTGGTGTGAGGCAAGGAACAAACTCCAACTGATATGCAACTTGATCTTATGAAACGCATTTTTTATGCTGGAGAAAAAACTCGCCCCAGGTGAGGATCGAACCTGCACCCCCACCGCATACGCAGGGCTGAACCTTGCACGTACGCTACGCTGTCCTCCTCTCTCGCACAGCAATTACAAGCAATCAAAAGAAGGAGGGGTGCCTCTTACAAGTGCCTTGTTAGTTAATAAACAAGCATCTTCATTAAAACTAGCATACCTAACCGTTTTTGGCATTTTTTTGTTTTTGGGATTTAAACACAATGATTCTAACCTCAGTTTGTTGATAACACCGTTAAGTACTTAAGTAAAAACCCAATAACTCAAGCAAACACCACATCAACGCATATTCATTATAAACAAGAAAATGAACACAATACTTCTCAAAACAAGGATTACAATTTACAATTCCTACTAAATTTAACTTGTGCTTGTAATTATCTATTTAAGTATTTGAAACAAATGAATGTATGTCAAATGAAAAAAGTGTTACATGAACCAAATAATCATCCCACTTTCAACACGAAACACGTATTATGCATGAATTATGTAGGCGTTAAAATATAATATATTACTGTAAACTACGTATACTCGCATGACACCCTAATTTCATTTTTATCTTAAATATTTTATCAAGAATAAAGGACCTTTGAAAGCTTGTATGACAAATAAATACAAATCCGTAGCTTTCACATGAATTCTATCTTATTGACATTTAAATTTTTGACCATAAAGTTCTTACCCAGTAATACATTAACTACTTGTTTTTAGGTTTAAATGAATTTGCAACAGTCTAACTTAATACTTAAACATACAGTTTAAAGTGACGACTAACGAAACTACTTCAATTCAAATCGTTCAATACGCCATGTTGGGAGAATTGAATTAAAAGACATTCGAACAAGTTCAGTCTGAAATCTAATAGCTTCTGTGTGTCTCGCTGTGCTGTAATTCATTATAAAACTATGTTAAATACCTAACTTTTACAAAGATTATTTTCACAACATTTAATTGGTATACTAAAAATGGGTTTCCGCTATGTGAGCATTGCTTTTGATTTGATGAAAGAATATTGATACAAGGAGTCAGCACATAAAATAGTAACATGAAACACACACTGTTTGTTGTTTGTTTCAATGTTCTCATTGAAATCTATTGAATTGGTGATATAATATTTTTTGAATGATTTTACTATGAGGGAATACGTTGGTTTGGCTGATATTAGGTTTCCACTGGTGGTCAACGACCACATCTATGGGTTTTCCTGTGGAGTGGACACTTCATCTCCTGAGTTCTCCATTTGAAAGTTACCTAAAATAATTAAAATAATTAAGGTAAAGCTCGCATATTAGGTAAGTTAGTTTGTGTCAAATATTTTTTGTGGAGTTACCCAGTATTTGTTGCTTCTCTTCAATTTATGCTTCATTTCCTCCTTTCCTGCATCCTTTCTGATTTTCAGTTGGTGCTGCGTGTTCAGTGTCCTTGCATCCTCCAGTTCCTGTATTAGCTTATCATCTATGATCATTTGCTCATGGAAAGTCCTTTATGTTTTTTCACCTGCAGTAATTTCGCGGCTACTAGCTGGAAAGCTTTCCTTCCTCATCAGTTCCTCAGAGACGACGAACCCTGTCAACTGTGATGACTTCATTGAGTTGAAGTGACGTTTTCAGCTCGTCCATTACACACCGAAACGGTTTCGCGGATCAGTGTGTTGTGGAAGGCATTTTCAAACTTTGTTGCAGTTTGCTTCAGCTGTTGTGTAGTTAAATTAGTTACTTTCTCCAACAACTGCACTTTTTCAATAGTAGTTTTATTCTTCTATGACAGTTGACATCAAATCCGGGCGCCGCATTTTTAATTAGAAATAGATATTATTTGGGATAAACTATTTTACAGTTAAAATAGAACTTCACTTACGTTACTCAAGACAGAAACTGTGTATCTTCCTA
Organism: Orchesella cincta; assembly: GCA_001718145.1. Classification (NCBI taxonomy): domain Eukaryota; kingdom Metazoa; phylum Arthropoda; class Collembola; order Entomobryomorpha; family Orchesellidae; genus Orchesella; species Orchesella cincta. Next base: position 41,272 of record LJIJ01001520.1, read on the forward strand.
TTCGCGCAGCGGATTGAACAGAAAGTGAAAGAAAAGTAGGGCACATAATAATATATCCTGTTGCTTTCTCCCTTTTCATCTGTCAACAATCTCGCTTGAGCAAAATCAGAAGTGAAAACAAATTCTTGAAGTAGAGCCGCCGATCGATATGGTTGCTAATCTAGCTTGTCACTACCGACCTCTGTGCGAAAAGTCTGAACATTTACATTTGCGTTGGATGATATGCAATATTTTATGACAAAGTCAATCTTTTACAGTGTATTTTATTTTTATTGTGCAAAAATCAGTGTACTGTCTGAAATGTTATCCCCAGAACATATTGATCATTTGCTGGTAATGAGCGCTATCATGCCATGAAAATTGTGATGCGTAGAATTTGATCTGCCGTAAACGTACGCATTTGTCACGACTCACTTCGACGCTTGGAATCGAGCATATGTATTTTCACCTATTTATGCGGAGACTGTGCTTTACAAAGCTTCCAATTGGATCACTTTTCTTGCTTGGGGAAAGAAAGGAGCGCAGCACCAAAAGCGATTTTGCTTAAGTAAGGGTACATTGAAAAATCAACCTATATCACTCACCAGTAGAGAAAGTTAAGAAAGATCTAGTGAAGCTATTTACAGGTGGACAGGTTATATAAAATATATGCATGATAAAGTATTGCATGGAAATTGGGCTCGAATGTTATTGAAATAAAATACTATTAAAAATGACAGGTAAACACCTACACCCAGTGTTGATGACAATGCCGATAAGCTGCCGACTTTCCAGTATCTCACGAAAGCTTGTTTGAATTTGAAATTTTGATAAGGTTCACAAAATACTATGCTATATTGATTTCTTATATGTCTGAATGAAAAATGGATCTTGGAATTAAATCATTTTCAATCAGCTCTGTTGGTCATACTGTTGTGCGACATTTTTCATGCCGTTT
>LJIJ01001521.1:0-42206 GCA_001718145.1 Orchesella cincta
TAAAAGTCCAATACTGATATCAGTGAAGGCGACTGTATATTACGATTCCTGTTTCCGATGGACTTGTACACCAACGGTTCGATCACTGGTCGGGATTTAACGGTCTCAGCAGAGAGTAAAAAAAACTTGTTGTCCCTACAATGGAAAAATTTGAGTTCAGTCCGGTGAAGGGGAGAAAATTATGGCTATTCTGGATTGAAATACACAACAATGACCGGACAACAAAACTTTTCTCTTCACACCATTCTGTACAGACGACGGGGAAATGGCGGGGTCTGCGGGTTATTTCACCTACCATATCAGAAGACTTAATCAAGGCCGCTCACGAGCACGCAGAGTCTCTAGGTTCAAGAGGGAATATTTTACTGAGATCAGATACGACCGGTGTAATTTTGAATCAGTTGATTACACCTCCGATAATCAGGATAATGAGATCGATGGCACCACAACAGTAACTTCAGCTTAAAATTTAAAATCGCGTGCTTTAATTTAAATTATAGCATTTATTATACTTTACTGGTCGAGTCGCAAGCAAGTTAATTGGCATATTGGAGAATGTTGATTAGTAAAGCTATTCTGAATAGAAGACAGTCATACATACAGTATAGAATGTTGCACTTGTTGTTGATTTATATAGCAATGCAAATGTAGGCGTCCTCCTAGAAGTGGTTCTCATGTCATGCAGAGAGTAGTTGGGAAGTTGTTGTGAAATGAATCGCTACGACTTTAACGAAGATTTTCCAACGCATATGGCTGCACATGAAAACCGACGCTTTCCAACATTCAATTACGACACAATCTAATTAACAGAAATAATAGAAATCCAAATAATCAGTACTGAGAAGGGTTTGGTGTAGGTTCTCGAAAGTACAATTGAGCTTGAGAGAGAGAGAATAGAACTACTGGTACCAAACTAGGGACTGCATAACAAGTACCATAAGATCTGGCTTGGCGAAATGAAGGAAAACATCATGGTTCCCTTTTGGTTCCAAGCGGTACCAAATAGTTAGGTTTCATTTGTACGTTTGCTAAAAGCGCGCAAACAGAGAATTTTTTTCTGCAGTTGCATGTGACAAAGCACTCAAGCAGATTATATATTGTTTACATGGTTGTCGTTGACGGTCATAAGTTGATACAAGTAAATACTTGAGTTTTTGTGGAAGTACATCACATTGATCATTAGAGGAGTTGACTTGACTTGTGATGTTTATTTCAAATAATCAAAACAAGTAAAGCTTATTACTGTTCCTGAATGTTGAAGTTCTGTTTGTCATTCCTGAGAAATAAAACATCAGTAATAGTGTTTGAAGTGTTTTTAAATATAGTCCTTGTGCTGTGTTTAGAACAGTTACCAACTAGCGTCATTGTTTCTAGTTCATAGGCTAGGATCGTCAGTTGTAAAGCTCTTGTTAGTTGAAATAGTTAAATTCGCTTTACGTTAAAAGTGGGGCATATCCCAGTTTAATTTCATAGTTTAACACTTTACTATGCACTGAACAACATGAGTTCAGGAATGATGATATGATGTGTATGACTACATTGGTGACAAAAACAAGTACTTAAATGATGCTTCATAATTGGATGACTTTACGACTATTAATTCCATTACTAGATTAGTACAGGCATGAGCAATATAACACACAAAGTAATTGAATACTGTTACCAATGCCGCGCTAAACGCAACAAATTTGGAGGGGGAGAGTTTGAGTACAATCGAGGCACGTCTGTAGTGGACAAAGCATCAGATGTATAATAGTGCTTCAAAGGACGGGGTCCGTTTGTTTGGTACTTTGTGATTGTATCTTTAGGTAACGGAACTGGGACTCGTCTGTTAGTGACAAAGCACAATGCCAATTAGGATCGAAAAAATGTAAGTTGGGGGGTATCGGTGACTGTTGTTCAAGAGTGGAGTAGTCGCAAGTTCTGCTGGGTACCCACGGTGGGACTGAGATCGATGCTAATACTGGTAAATAGGGACAGGGGTAATTAATTCTAAGAAATAAAAGGCGACAATAAAATTGAAAATAATTGGTGTCGGCGTTATGCACCTTCTTGGTAACGAGTTTGTAATTTGAGGCTATTCTAACCAGTTTGCGGAAAAACAATACGGGAACTTTAAGTTGTATGCACCGAGGAAGAGTCCAAGAATGCGGCATACGCATTTCGTTACTTTCAGAGGTTGAGAAGCGGCAAATAGTGAAAGTTGGCATTTGAATGGTCGATGACGATGTGCCGATCGCGTATATTATTTGTACTCTGCACTTTTACTAGGGTAATTGTGCCGGAGAAAGGGTGAGTATAAATGTGATGTGACAACATTGTGCCAGATACAGCCAACAACAGCATAGCTTTACTGAGCAGAGAGCGACGCTTCAGTTTGAACTATGTTCATTTGAGCCAGTTCATTGTTCAGGACGGAAAATTTGAGGAATGTAATGCAATCCTGTGCATTTTTTGACATAATTAGAGTAATTTAAATATTCAAATATTTGTAGTGAAACCAAAGGTAAACAGGATTTACGGGGAGGTATCCTAAAATAATGCGAGCATTTGTTCATGATAAGTTTCTATAAATGCGGAAATTTCTAAATTTTTATGTGATAGTATTGCATTGCGATATAAGTTCTAATCTTATCCACATGTTGGGTTCGATTTTAGAGCTTATTCTCAAATAAAATTAAATGTTTTTTCGATACTGAAAAGTGATTCACGATGTGACATTTAACATTGAAACACGTGAAATAAGATCCTCATGATTAAATTGAAGCAGCCATACAAATACATACTTATCTACATAGTCCTTGTCACTAGACCAACTTTAAGGAAAAGTACTTTTTCATTATTATTTTTTGCACATTTGTGAAATGTGGTTCCTCTTAATTCTCATTGCTAATATATCTACCTCGCAAAGGTTTACCCTGAAAGTCAGCAGTGCTCATTTCTATATTATCCGTCAAAGGTTTTGTTTGTCAATGTCCTTGATATTTTGCATATGAAATGAAATATTTAGATCGTGAATAAAAGGCCGTCGAAGAATTAGAATGAGAAATCATAATGCAGTGAAACATAATGGATAAGTACTCATGTTGTATTACGTACACGCAGTTTGTATCTATGTAGCAGTAGCAAATTTTCGCGTGTTACTACTACAACAAAGTAGCAACGAGGCTCATCAAAGTTTCTCAGAGGAAAGTAACTACAAGCGAATGAAGAACGAGGCATGACACAGGGATAGAGTTAAATATTATTCTTATTAAATACAATACCTACACGCATTTATTAGGTTTTCTGGCAATGTGTGAACTTGAAAAGAAATTCAAAGCTCATGTATGTCTTCTTAAAAATAACTTGACTCGAGACTAGTCTATTTAATATTCCATGCTATTCCTCTTCAAATTTGAATAAAAATTGTAATCGCTGAATACGTTTATTTTTGTATTGTTGTTTGAGTACCCTGCTGAGGGAAATAATGGCCACGGTCAGCCAAAGAAACACACTGAGAAAGCACAAAATGCTAACCACTTACTATGCTTGACTAGAAAATTGGATCAAGCCCCTGGATTTACAAATTAAGTTGCAACTAATTTCAATCGGTCCACATTGTACTCATTCACGCTGTTTACGAAGATGCGTCAGGCTTGTTCGTTCAAGTATGATATTAATTTTAATAAACTTGGTCAGCATGAATGTGTTCTTGAATTAAATGTTTATTGTATCAAGATGTATAATATGTAAAGCAGACACAGCCTCAAGTACTCACGTATACCAGACCAGAGAGGTACTTAGTTTAACCTAAAAAGTGCATTTCATGCTGAGTGTCTATCTTTTTATTTTATCATCACGAGAAAACTCTAATCTCTTTTCATTGAACATATTTCACTATATTATGTGAATCCACAGCAGCTTTGATGGTTGTAGAAGTATATAATATATATTTGTACTACAAGAGCTTCCCTTCTTGACTTGAACAATGTGTCACGCGATTTCCTTACCTATGTGCATTCTTTTAATAGAGATCAACGTGGTCAATTCGGATTTTAGAAAGTTACTCCTCGTAAATATAGTTGGTTTTGGTCCTCGAGAACTGCGTCAGCACGCTTGAAGATTTAAAGTTCGGCATTATTTGTATTCCAATTGGTTTCTAAGACAAGGTGGAAGGACGTGACTTCTTAGCAACCTGGTTTTTAGTAACAGAGAATCAAAAAGTCTTAATTGAGCATGTTGGAGGCGTCTGCGGATGCTTTGTATTGGTCAGTGTGAGGATGCTGGGTACGTTAATTGATGGACCGGTAGATAGCTCTTAGAGTAACGGAGTAGAGTGTTTCCAAAGTTAAGAAGTAGGTTCAGTCCACTGTGTTTGTAAAATTCTATACGCCCCCATTGGCAGATGTCATATTAATTATTAATGAGTATCATCACGGGTCAAAACAGCCGGCCGAGTACTTATAGGAGACTGTTGAGATGTGCAGGTGACATATGTGCAGTCAGGGTGGGTAAGTATGAAATTGGTTTATGCTTTTTCCAGTTAAAGAGTATCGCGCACGGGCGGTGTGCGAAATACAAAGCATGGTGTCAGGTTATGAAGTTAAGGTGCATGGTCTGCGTTCTAATTTGTGAGGTGCAGTGTGTAGTTTTACAGTTTATTTGCAGTCTAGCATTCGTAGGACAGTGCAACGGTGTGTCGATGAACTTACTAGTATACTGATGCGCGATGTAGTATGTGTTTAGGAGTGAGTGATGAGGGGAGTGTTGAGTTTTTGTGTTGGTAAGATGGTCAAGGAATGAGATCGCATGTGAGAAATTTTGGCACACAAGAAACAGACTTTTCCCCGAATCGATTACTTTGGGTTCAGTCGCCAGAACCGACGTCATGGAACTACTAGAACCGAATAACAGAAAAGATGGATTCATTTTATCTGCAACTTCATTCATCCCTTCCATTTGAAGTTATTAATGTCTATACTGTAATCTGTCTCAAACAAACAAACAAAAATAAAAGATTTCTAACGTTGTTTGCAGCCAGTACTAACTAACTCATTGTCAGTACTTATGCTTACTAGAAAGTTTTAAAGCTCCAGTATGAAATGGACATTGGACCAAATGTACAAACAGCTCGTATTAAATTCTCTTTAAAAAAATCCTTACATGCCAAAAAGATCCTTAAAAAGGGATTCACTTACAAGCATGAATCTTCACAACAATATTAATAATTTCTATCGACTTCATCAAAAGTAAGTCATATTACTCAATTTTAATCATTCCTCATTTTAATTGAATCTGTCCATTTAGGAACATCTTTTAAGCAGACTCTACTGTTTTTATTCTACGAACACAGCAAATCGTATGATGAAGAAGCTAAATTCGTAGAAGGAATCATGTCATTTGAAACCCTCAAGCCTTATACATCATGTCGAATCTAACATCCAGCTATGCTTGTTGTGATTAAAAAATAATTCCTCAGTATTTCTTGGACAAGATTGCATAACACCGCTTCTTATGGTTTATGCAAATGAGGTGCATCATTAACTAACTTTTTCAGTTGCAACTCATGTACTGCGGTAAATAGAATCTGTCAATGTTCAACAGAAGCCGCATTGTTTCTCTTCCACTGTCCCCTCTGGCTTCAAACTCTCATCATGTGATTAAAGGTGGTACCCATAGTTTAGAAAAACACATTCATAAGACAGTATGCATTGAAGTGATAAATGAACTCGCAAATAAATATAGTTATTGATTATGATTGCATGCATGCAGTCAAGTCCATTCAAGCATATCAATATCTCACACTAATTGAACTTATCGAGGAAGGTAATCAGAAAGTGAGCCTAACTTACTATTTGCAAAGTACGATGCTCCTCACAAGCTATTTTAATGATCATTCATTACGTAAGTTTTTTATTACCACATCGAATCGAAACCATACCAAAGACTGTGCTATCTTGTTGTTAATCGGCCACATAGAAATGAAACTTGATTTTACCTTGAAGGTTCAGAATTCAAAAAGGCAACAGATCTCAATAAATAAAAATAGAATCGTAGCTTTAGATTTGAAGATACGTATACGGCACGTGCTTTGTTCTTTTCTTTTATTGATTCACCTAAAAAGGTGAACACATGTTACAATTATAAAATGCGTGAACCCACATCCTAGCATACTAATGAACATATATTCTGTGGCTTTAACGGTAGTTTTCGCTTCATGTATGTGTATAATTATATAATTTTACCATCTAACAATTTTGATAGTAACAGTGACTGACTACATTAGAGAGGTTCAAACATGCCCACAAGCACATCTCATATATACATCTAAAATGTAATGCGTGCAAAGTATGTAATATCAATTTTTTTCAAACTTTAAGCTCCGTATTATCTAAGCCAGTGTAAAAATTTTTGAATATGCACTTGAGCATGAGCATCAACTAGTGCACACAACAATCAACAATGCACCTTCACTTCACGGCTTGAGACTAATAAGAATTAAGGGATGTGGCCCTAGAGCTCTGTAAAAATAACAATATAAACCTAAAAGCATTGTTTGTCTACTCCTTAATTTTTTTGATGAACCTTTTTCATAGCGCACATAATACGTATATTTAAGACCAGAAGTCATAGACAAAAAAGTTATCTAAGCTACATACACGGATATTTTAATTGGATTGAAATACGAGTATAGAATGCACTTTTAGAACAGAGCATATATATAAATTTCGAATTGCGTTTATGAAATGAAAACATTAAAAAATATTTAAGGTGACGTAGCAGAACATGCGTATAGACAGAAGTTAGTAACCTCTCTTGCTCGGCTTACATAAAAACATTATAAAAGAAAATGAATCTGAGTGAAATTGTTTCAGATGAGCTTATCCTTTTGCACAATAATGTTGTGATTTTTTATAACTTCTTGTAGTGATGCTGTGCTTAGATTAGGCTTTTAAAAAGAGGAAAAAATTAGTAAATCCTTATCAGTTAAAGACGTTACGTATATAAGGTGTTACATATTACTATTTTTATTCTCAGAGGAAAAAAAGTTTTCATTTTTACTTTCATTTATATATCTATGCTGATTTGGCAGTTACATATTATAAACAATTTGGATTTCACTGATTTTTGGTAAGTGGAATGTGTTACGAATAGGTGGACTATATACAAAATATACATACTACAAGTATTTGTCGTTTTACCGTGTATAAAAAAGTGAAGCATTTGAAAAAACATAATATTGGGCTTTTTTACCAGTTGGATCGACCCCTTCTCATCGTTGTAAAGAGTCTTTGGATTATAAATGGTAAGTTTGTTTGATAGTAACGATGATAATTTCTCACGTTTGCACATTTTATATGTAACCTCAGAATGATATCACATAAAACAGTTTTTCTCTGTTATAATCACACTTTTAAGCACACATGTACGTACTTAAAATTCAACCAAAATACACCACACAGACACGCAGGTAGGCAGGCAGCCACAAAAATTAATGTACTACATTCATCAATATAATGTGCACCATGAATTTGAAAGAGAATGATATAATATCATACATATCCGTTTTCTACATTTGCATTTCTTACTTCATAAATAACTCTGGCAGTTAAAGCCGTTGTAAGATGATTGCACAGATAACTAACGATAAGTCCATTACAAGAAAACTCGTTTTCCCTTTTGCTTTCAATCCTCTTTGGCTGGCATCCGTGTGCAGTTGCATCGTTGTGCAGGTTAGCTGCATCAATAATTTGCAACGTTGACTTGTTTCTAGTCAATTTTGTCATTTGAAGTTATTCAGTGACGATAGGAAGGAACAAAAAGAGATCAGTATAAGGTCGTAGAACAACATAGTAATTCTTGATAAACATCTTTGGACACAGTTGAAGAATCTTGTTTTACAGTCTAGAACAACGTGATGTGTTGAGTGAGGTTATGAACAACCATAAACTCTGTTTCTGAGTGCAGCAACGTGTATGACTAACAAATAGTTGTTCCTCACTTCCCAGTAGTTTACTGACGAACATCAGAAATAGGAATCAGGAAAATTTAGCTACACTGCCAATTAATATATTTAAAAGGTATGATTTTTAGTTGCACCCGTCGGGGTTGTCACATACATAATTATGTTAATTCATACTAAAGTTCTTACTTACCAATACGGGTTGCAAACTTACAGCAATGTTATCATGTAGTTGAGCTCAAAAACAACTATTAAAAATAACTGTTTGCCATGAGCAAATAATTATATTACATCTCAAGTTACATAATAGTTGAACGTGCAGCGTTGGCGTATCTGATTTGATTTTAAGAATAACGAAAATACGCTACCGCTGTGAATGCGACACTAACCAGAAAATACATATGTGCTTAACTACAGAGTTAAATGTAAATTAAGCAATTTTAAGTTTTGTCAGACAGGTTTCCGGCAAATCCCTCAATTTTCACTGGATGTACTAGTTGTTGTAGGATGTTGGTGACATATCTAAACTGCTATAACATGGTCAACAATAAATTATATAGTGCACCCTTAAAGCAACTTAGAATCAGGTTGAAAATGTCGCACAAGCTTGTACTATTTGAGTTGCATAATGCATTAAGGAGCATTTCGTTAATGTATGAAAACTACATTCTGCATACTCATTATTCTCATTTTGTTTGCATGATTGTTAAGAAATTACGCGAGGCATATCAAAAAGGCACTAAAATTGCTTACTATTTCCTATTGCTTATGCGTTAACTCATGGTTTAATTTTAATCGGTTTGAAATTTATGGGAAGTTTAACTTCTATTAAATATTTTCCAATGAGTTATATAATTTGAAAAATGTTCTTAAAAATTCAAATATTTTATCTTTACAGATGCGGATAACTGTAAAAGCCCAACATTGGGCGTTAAGTGTATTCCTACTTCTAGTTGTGTGCACATTCACATCAGCCATTACACATACTGCTGCCGTCAAATTTAGCAAAAGCATTCAAGAAACTCCCAAACCTGCTGAATATGATCAACCAAAACCAACAGTTGCCAGCTCAAAGCTCTCGTCCCGTCAAGGCAATCATGATGAACAATTGGATGATGTTCTAGAATCGTCATTAATTGAAACGGAGATGACAAAGCGAACATCTAACGCGAGCGACTCAAAACCAGTAATAAAAGTTAAAAGTAAAGAGAATAGAGAGGACAGCCCGGCAAACCTTGACGTTATTGGTGCTGCTGAGCTTAGTCCAGAAGGCAGATTTGCAAAGTCCGACTACACCGAGTCTCTTGTAGATAAGAATCCCCGCATTTATTATGGGGATGCCAGCCCTGAATTCCAACATGGAACTGGCGAAGTGTCCGAATATGAAAATGTAAATCCCACAGGAAAATATGAGCTGAATGAGAAACAAAAGGGAAAGTTTTACTTTCCCAAACATTACATGAATAGTAAAACTGGACCAGGTTTCAAAAACAACCCCAAGTCAGTTATTGGATTACCTGGCAAACGAGTTCCGGACCATTTAGAATATACTGAAGACCACCCACAAGGTCATGAATTTCCAGAAGGCAGCCCCCATGTAGCAGACGGGCATCCTGAAGAACATCCTGAGCATGACATTCCATACGGACACGGTCATATTCATGATGGACACCACCCCCATGGTCACGGCATTGAAGAACATCACGGAAAAGAACATCATCCCCATCATCACATTTCTGGTTATGGCTACCAACACCATTATGGAGGCTATAGGTAATACAAATTATTAACTTGGACTACTACAAGGATAACTACATCTTAAATTCTCCTAATATTTGACCTAATATTTTTAGACATACAATTGGGGACAAGGTAGATGCCGTAGGAAAAGCTCTACACTTTCTTATCCCTTCAGCACTTTTACTAACTGGTGTTTCGCACTATTCCCAAACAGAGTTCATGTGCCAACAACTCCAAAGTAGGTGATCAGGAGTAAAACTTTGTGAGCGTATATGCCAATCTCAATTAAAATCTCAAGACATTATCCTTCGTTTTGCTTTATGTAGTAATCACCGACAAAAGCGATCCCTGTTGCGACGACGCTCAAACTATAGAGGCATCGGCCACCACCACCTCATGATGCTCCAATTCAGCCAGAATTTGAAGATATTCCTTCACACATTCTTCATGCTGAACACAGAATAATGGAGAGTAGTCCTGAGGTCGTTTATCCGGAACAACAAGATTATGGCAACCGTGTTTCTCACCAATCTGCTGAAAGTGGTGGCTTCAACCCCTTCAGAGTATTTAAAGGACCAGGTAGCTCTGAAACAACAGTGCATGCAATGCAAGCGCAATTGTTATGCCAGATTTCCCTGATATGCCAAACATGGATGCAGCCCACGATAAAAATAACCAATACTTGCAAAGTTTTTCATCAATGGGACCTGAACAATCTGGTGAAAATTTGCCACCAACTTCATACATGCCTGAGTCACAAGAATTACCTCCAACGAGAGAAACAAAACCCCGGAGACCCATAATCAGACGCCCACATCATCCTCCAACAACCAATTTTGATGACTATTCCACAAAGTTGGAGCCCTTAGAGAAACCAGCAGGAGAGCGTAAAAAGCGGCCACAGGTTGTTGTGAGGAGAAGGAAGGTTACCAGAAAACCCCCAATTTTCCTGAAAGAGACTACAACTAAGCGCATTGATTCCTCCGAAAGCCAGAGTCAGAAAAATCAATATTTAGTTAAAAATAGTATAGATGATCCAAAGCTTGTAAATCAAGAAAAAGCAGAGCAGGAGTTTATGTCGTCCCTACAAAATTTAGTTACACCCGATATCGCAAAGGCCCTCGTGGAAAATAAGAGACAGGAGCCACCCAAAGATGTGGACCTCAGTCCGGATGGGCCAGTGATGGGTCTTTTAACCAGCTATGCTCAACATGAAAACGAGACTCCTAAATGTCAGAAACGAGCTTTATGTGAATTGGCAGTGAAGGGGAAAGGTCCAAACTCATCAAAATTTGAATCCTTCCTTTGGTCTGTGGCCACATTGTAAGTACCGTTTCGTAAATATTTATCCTTATCATTTCTGAACTTATCTGAATTATGAAAATATTGAAATCATTATCGCTTTCAGGGTGCCTGATGTGTTCAGTGAAATGTATGACCTTCAAGAAGTATTCCAAGCTATAAGGGACGAACGCTGTGCAAGATTTGATTGTATTGCTCCCAATTTAGATATCCAGCTGCATAAATAATTTTAATACACCTGTGTAACTTTTCGAGCTCGGAACACCAATAATCTCAGTTCAAAGTCTATATCGTCATGTATGTTTATTTTGTAGCACACAGTTTCAGAATTGATATTCTTGCTTCCAACAACTTACAATAGTATTACAGTGTCTGGTAGCGAAAGTTGTTCCAGTTACAGCTAGTAACAGTATTCAGTATAGTGTCTAATGTTGTTGAAATTTAAATGAAATATTTTGTTGTTACAGTTGTAGGAAAGAATGTAATAAATGCTTAACGTATTGCTTAAATGATGCGTACCAATCGCATCAGGGGTATTTGCTCGGACTAATTACTTTCAATCATCTATCGTTTATTTCAAGTACCATACGTATATCAAAATCAAATTATACATTGCATAATCTGTCATGTACAGTCCTAATTTGTCATTAGAGTGATTTCTCTGCAAAGAATGTAACATAATTGGCAATTAAGTTTGATGCATGGCTGAATGAATATTTAATCTGAACTCTGACCTGAGCAGAGCTTGAGCAACTTTGACTGAGCCTAAGTATCATAGATGTGCTGTCAAGACATTCCAAGAGTGCGTGCTACATAGGCATACATTATGTATGCAAACAAAGTAAATTAACATAAAATATACTTGATTGTGTCTGCCTGCAGTGTCTCCGTTCTTAAAAGAAGATTCGGCTCAAGGTCATTTTATATGAGCGATAATGAAATAGGAAGCAATCTCACATGTTGGAAAGATCATACTAGGTCATATACGTTTGTCTACTATACTTACTTTGCTTTCAGAGGTACTTCTAACCTGTAGATCTTGTCTGCTTCTTCGTGACATTACACATGTGATCACATAAACATATTTTTGGATGGTCATTTTTATCTTTACGTCCATTTTTAAAACGTATTTAAATTTTTATTGTTCATCTACAGTTTTATTGTTCACCATAACACAATGAAGACTCTAGTGCTCCTATTATTAGTAATTATTGTCAAAGTATCCTCAGCCATTGATGAGGGCTCGGCAAAAGAGACTCCGTGCTTTAATATTTCAAATGCAATTGATCCAGATGTAGACTGGGTAAACGATAAAACCATTGTCGTAATATGCATGAATAATTAGCACAGTTTAGATTGTCTAAAGTAATCATTCTGACATTGCAGTTTTTGCTCTAATTTGTAGTTTTCTTCCGTTCAAAAATGGTATTATCCACTTGCAAGTCGTTTGGATCTGTACCGCTGTGTGCATGACTTGCTGGAAACTGACTACGAAAATATTCGTGAATTCGCAGTATACTATGAAAGCTGCTTGGAGTGGACAATTAACTCTGACGGATTTACATTGATGGGTTATAATGGAAGAATAAGGCATCTGAAAACTACAACCGTTGCACAAGGAACCTCAGATTTCACGTCCGAATGGTCGCAAGGTATTCCTTTAGAACAATTATTTCAAGTTAGTGACATCCGTTCACCTAAAATACGGTTGATGTCGGAGTTTCGTAACAATTTTTTATAATTTAAGGAATGATTGGAAGAGTTTATTCAACGCTGACGGACAACAAAACCTTCATATTTTCAGCAGCCTGCTTTGCAGATAATCAAATGACATGGAATGTGTTTTCAACGACGAAAACTTTGAGTAAAGCTACAAAACGGCAAATATATGAGCATGCAAAGTCTTTGGGGTATAATCCAGAGTACTTTACAGAGATCAGATACGAAACCTGCAAAAATGTAGCAAGTCAAGCACACAACGAAATATTCGATAATAACGTAATTGAAATTACAAACACATCAACTAGTACAGGTCTAATTGCCAATTTAACTGCCCCTTCAACATCAACGACACCTGAAAGCCTGTCTACTCCATCGGTGAAACCGAAGTTTGATGAAAATCCATCATATTTCTGTGATGCATGCAAGAGGATGTGCCCGAGTCCACTATCGAAACGTCTAGCTAAATACAATTACTATGAAAAGCTGTTCAAATATAGACATGCGAACCCATCAAATTAAAATTGTCATGAGTTTACAATAAAATCTACATAAAGTTTTAAGAACACCTACACCATAGTTGCCGCCTTGTTATGCAATGTATGTTTAACCTTCAAAAATCGATTGTCCTCTCCAATTTTCAGCACCTGTCATTCATGTCGGTTCGGAGCCAAAGTAATGGAATTTATAACGAATACGAAATTGTTTTTTGCTGTATTCATTACTCTGTGAGCTATAATAATGATGATGAGATAGAAATAGAGTACAAAGCTTTTACCAAGTCATTTTAGTTGCATCTATACATTCTACTTTCTACTCCATCACAAAAACAATTTTAAATGTCATTTTGAGGTTGTACAGAAAAATGAAGCGTCATTTATTTTATAACATAGCTAATAAAATATATTTAATAAAAAAGATGCTGTCAAGTTTTAAAATTTCAGTTGAATTGGATAAACTGGATGACTACTTCCACAGCTATTTGAAAATTTTGAAATAAAATGGACAATAAAAAATTAGTATTTCTATCCATTTTGGTGTTGGTTCAAACCAACGTTTTAGCTTTGGATATAAAAAGTGCTCTAGAGCAGCCATGTTTTAAAATTCCAAAAACAGTTCAAATGGATTTAAAGTGGGTAAGTGGTATAGCAAATGACTTTTATTAAAATTTCCATTGTATCAGCCATTATGATCATATATATTAATACGCGGTAGGTTGAATCTGTGGATTCATGGTACTATCCGATGATGTCACGGCTGGATTTGTACGTTGCTGCCGTGGATCTATTGAGGAAGGACCCCAAAGACATATCTGAAACCGATTTGTATTACAATGCATGCGTAGCTTGGAAAATGGTCCCCGGAAATAGTTCATACGTTATGGAGGGGTTTCATGATCACCAAGTGGTGTATAACTCAAAAGTCATAGGCGAAGGTTCAGACACTTACGAGTTTTGGACTGATAGTGGTACAATAAATGCTTTTAACTTGCGTAAATACAATTAATAATATATTAATTAATACAACTTTGAAAGTATTTATTGTGAATTAAATCCACACAGGTACTGCTGGAACATGTTATACCACACTCACAGACAATAAAAGTTTCACGTTTTCGGCTGGCTGTTTAAAAGGCAATCAAATGGTATGGAGCGTCACAAGCCCGTACAAAACTCTTCCCCCAGAAACAGTGGAGCTTATTCATCAACATGCTGAGTCTCTGGGTTTCAAAAGAGAATACTTCACTGCATTGCGATATGATTCTTGTGATACGGCAAAGAAGTAATAATAAAAGGTGGGCACATGACTAACAGTTCGATACAAAAAATATTTTACAAATTGAATAACGTGACTGTGTATCCAGTCTCTTAACAAAAGCAAACAGGAGAAGAAAATTTAGAATATAACCTAAAAGTAAATTCGGCAAGTCATTGCTAGTAGACCTGGCTAAGAGACATTGAGATCCGCTAAGTGTATTACTAAACAAACTAAATATATTGGAGTTATGAAATTGGTGTCTTTAGTAATCGCTTATGAATGGCAGCATTTATGTAACTACTTTTTTGCTGCATTATTCCGGGAATAAAATATTTTGATTCAAGGTTAAACAAATGAAAATCCTCCAGGCAATTTTCTTTTATAAGCTTTCTCATTTCAAATCAACTTATCGGGATTCGACTGTTATATATATAGTTCACACACTGAATAAACGCGAGCATTCGTTGTTGTCGTCCTAAGAGTCAAGAACTACATCAATCACACTGGAGTAAAATCATAACATTTCAAATCAATCATTATGTGGTATTCAGCACCCCTTGCGCTTCTTTGCATGTCATCAGCCATTCAGGGTTTGAGCCTGGAAACTGTGAAGGAACAACCATGTTTCAACATTTCAAAGAATCCAACTCCCTTGCTGGATGCCAAATGGGTAAAAATAAGTAGAATAAAAAATAAAAAATGCATTATAATAGTTACGACAATTTCGACTTACCATTAAATTTATCATATTTTCAGGCCCTCTCGCTAGATACAATCTATTATCCCCTCATGAACACCGTTGACCTTTATCGGGCAGCTACTGACCTGTTGCAAATGGATCCAAAGGAGATCAACACCGGCTCTATATATTATGACGGTTGTCTGACATGGCAAATGTTTAGCAACGGAACCCTAATGTCCAAAGGTTACAATGGACTCACCAGAGCATATAAGACCAAAACCGAGGGAGACAACTTGGATATATACACGTTCGAAGCAGAAGAGGGAGATGCTGCTTACTCTGGAACTGTTTACACCACACTTACAGACAACAAAAGTTACTTCTTCTCAGCAGTCTGTCTAAACGATGGGGAAATGGCATGGGGTGTTGGAAGTCTTACTCCTACTTTACCTGAGGAGACTAAGAAGACGATTCTTGAGCATGCAGAGAGTCTTGGATTCAAAAAGGAATTCTTTACTGAGTTGAGATACGACAAATGTAATTTGTAATTAATTGAAAGAAGCTGGTCCTTCTTTTCTGTGTAAACCATTCTGTAAATTACTTTAAACCACAGAGCTTCTAACTTCGTTCTATAGCTTGTTTGTTCATACCTTTTATTTTTATTTTACAAAATTTTTGTACACTTTTGTCAATTTTGTTATCAACAGGGCTTACTATTTTCATTAAAGAACATGCAGTAAAAACGTAAAAACAAACCCACGATTATTAAATGTATCACTTCCACTGACAAATTGGATTCATAATGCGTATTGCGTAGTTATTGAAATGCCTTTTAGATATATGTACGATAACTTGGACAAGATAGTTCAATATTGTACTTTAATTTTCTAATGCTGCTGTAAAATATACATTCGATGGTGGATCTGCGATAACAGATTTAATTCAAGGTTTCCAACATGCGTGAAAACATGCGTAGTCAAAATACTAGAAAAATATTGCCTAATCAGAGATCAGAAATAAAGAAACAAGATGCAATAGAGTGATTAACAGTCACATGCCAAAGATTATTGAACGCAATTAACAAGCTGAACATTTTAATCAACAAATTATATCACGTCCTGAAAGCATCTATACGTTTACGCTATAAACCTTCAATATAATGGGTATACAATAAATTTATTATGTTGAATATATAGACTAAAGCCCGGAAAATAACAAGGGTGCGCGTGTGACATAATTTCTCCGTTTAGATATTTAATACTAGATGCAGCTTACAATATATTGTTCGGACTTTCCACACTTTTAGTGTACTGCTGATTCAATAATTCAATGATTCAATAATAATAACAAAAATATATATAAATGCATTATATGAGTCGCGAAATGGTACTAAAAACAACTTTAGGTATCAATGACTTTGGTTTATGCAACTATTTTTTTGCTGAATGATTCTAGGATTAAAATCTCTTCATCTAGGATTCAAGGTTAAATGCAAAAATCCCGCACCCAAATGTTTTGACAAGTTTTAATGGAAGATATTAGAGTTCGACCAGTATAAATTCTGCATGCATTTGACTATGACAGGTAGTGTTGTCCCAAGCGTCGAACACTGAAGTCCACATTACAACTTTAATCGCACCAATTACTTATCCGGACAGTAAAATGTTCCTTTCAGCTTCGGTTGTGTTACTTTGTATGGCATCAGCCATACAAGGTTTGAACCTTGAAGCCGCAATGGAAACACCATGTTTCAATATTTCAAATAATCCAGCTCCCTTGTTCAACATGGAATGGGTAAATTAACTTTTTGAAATATTTTTCAAAACTAATTGGAAATTGTCAAATATATACATGAATTTTTTAGGCCGTTTCATTGGGTACCGTCTACTACCCCATCATGAATAATATCGACCTGTATCGAGCTGCTACTGATTTGTTGCAAAAGCAGCCAAACGAGATAAAAACCGGCTCTGTATATTATGACAGTTGTCTCACTTGGCATATGTTCAAAGATGGGACACTCTTATCAAAAGGCTTCAATGGACTTACCAGGGAGTACAAATCACGACCTATGGAAGGCAACCCTGATGGATATGTATTCTGGCCAAGCGATGGAACTGATGTGTACTCTGGATCTGCTTACACTACGATGACAGACAACAAAACCTTTTTCTTTTCAGCACTGTGCCTTAAGAACGGTGGAATGGCATGGGGAGTTGGAAGTGCAACTCCAACTTTATCTGAAGAAACCAAAAAGAAAATTCTTGAACACGCAGAAAGTCTAGGGTTTAAGAAGGAGCACTTTACTGAATTGAGATATGACAACTGCAAAATAAGTGCTTAAATTAAGACAACTACTTGATGACAGAGACTAAGATTTTGAGTCACAAGACACCGCTCTTCTTTCCACTGAAAAATATATTCTTCATTAATTAATTAATTGAATTATTAATGATTGAAGTATGCTTTCCTTTACAATTGTCTCAATAAAGAACTATAACGAATCGAAGATAATTAATTATGCATGTTTTTGTGTACTCACAAATAAAGTGAAGATTAAGCATGATTAATTAGCAATCCTAATCATAAATCAGGTTGTAGACAGCGATCAAAGGCAACACCGAAGGTCAAATATCGGGATATCAAAATTATTAATACGTATTTAGTCATACATGTCTTACTCTTTTTACAGATTTTTGCAGATCAACTTATTGACATGGCTCATTTAGGTTTGATTTATATCAGAGAATCACTCGTGCATGAAAAACTTCATTGAGCTCAAACAAATTACATTCAAAATTAAAAAGGCTATTACGTCTGGTCGGTGTATCTAATACCTAACGGAATGCTAAAAGAAACGCTGTTTTTAGATTTCTGATTACAGGACCTTTAGCTGGAAGTTCTGTTCCATTTCGCATACATTAACGCACACCGGTTTTTGGAACAGATTACGTATTGAAAATCATGTAGAATGTTTATTTATATTCAAAAAGCATCCATGATCGCAATCGATAATCATTATCATTACAAGCGTATCGACTTTTATACTAACAAATAAAAGACTTTAAGAATAATGAGCCTGCGTAATGAGTACACGTTCAAGGCTAAGTACCTATATTTTGCTAGAAACCAAGATGCGTAAATACTAATGGTTTGCCAATTGAAGGCGTTTAATAATATACAACTGTACTGGTTTGATTAATGATAAGATGATAAGATGGTTCGTTTGGTAGTATAAATACTGGACCTACTGGAAAACTGTTGTTTAATCTTGTAAACCTTTTCTTACGAGATATTGAACACTCATAACGTATTTAGGATTCGTGGCTTCTGAAATTTCGGATACAGTTTTTTAACTTTTTGCAACAATGAGTTGGAGAAAGTTTTTAGTGTCGGCACTTGCAATGCTCTTCATAGGAAGTTGCACAGAGGGCCTAGATATGGAGAGTGCAAAGGAGCAGCCATGTTTCGATGTTGAATCAAGACTAGTACCCCTGGATTTGAACTGGGTATGAAAACTACTTTATATTCCTACATAGTGGCTACCAATTTTACAACGTATAAAGAATTCCCATAATTATTATAATTAAAGGTTGGCACAATCGGAACAATATTTTTCCCAGTGATGAGCCGGCTGGAGTTATACAGAGTTTCAGCAGATTTGCTCCGACAAGAAGGAAGCAATATCACGGAAGCGTCTTTATACTACGACTCTTGCTTTTATTGGAACATGTACCCAAACGGAACCATTATTTCACGAGGATACAATGGTTTATATAGGGAGTATACAACGAACCTTCTTAGCCCCAATATGGAAAAATTCGAGTTCAAACCGACGGACGGGCCAGCAGGGTATTCTGGAACGGTTTACACAACTTTGACCGACAACAGTACTTTCCTTTTCACACCATTTTGTACAGATGATGGACAAATGGCATGGGGTCTAGGAAGCACTATTCCTATTTTACCAGATGAGACAATCCAGCGCATTTATGAGCACGCAGAGTCTTTAGGATTTAAGAGGGAATATTTTACTGAGCTGAGATATGACAGATGTGACATTGGAATTGTTGACGAGAGCTCCACCAATAGTGATAGTGGGATTAGTAGTAGTACCACTATACAGCTAGCAACGACGGAGGCGGCGGTACCACAACCACAAATGAGGTTCCGATATGGGGGTTGGGGAAGAAAATGGATGAATAGGGGTTGAAAGGTCATACCTTTCAGAGAGACCAGAGACCTAAACTGCCAAAGCATCAATTAGGACAAAACAGCACATAGCCTATTATAAATCTAACTTATTTTAAATATAAGGTTAATAAATATAACAAAACTATAGTAGGAATAACAAGAAAACCTTTTTAAATTTTGAAAAGCATAATTGAGCATTAATCATCATTTGACAGTAGATTATAATTCAAGCGCAGTTTCCATTGTCTGGCTGGCTCCGTTGAATTTTCAAATGGATAAAAATAACGTGGTGCATTTCAAAGTATTCCAAAGAAAAACATTTTTTTGTAAAAAATATTGTTATGTTTAGGTCAATGACGGTTTCCTATTTACATGCATATTAAGATTAAGTGTACATTGTTACAAGTTTTTGATGGGGCGCAGTGAGACGACGACAGTTCAAACTAGCATCTGAAATTTCTGCTACACTTAACAAAATTGAGTTTCTCAGATATTTGCTAAGCTGATCAAGTTAAGTTCAAACATACGTAAATGCAAATTGAGCAAATCGTTTTCCCATACGTTAGGTGCACGAAATGTTGTTCTAGAGCAAAGTTGTTTTCATTCTAGTTTTCACTTACAAACATTTGTAAAAAGAGTGAATGTGTTTTACTAGCATAAAAACTAGATTCTACGGTTTCACTGAAAACTCTAGTAAAAACCACAGGAATTTAATACCAGTTCTTATAGTAGCCAAGTTCATTCACAAGTAGCAAACAAATAGGCACATGTGCGTCCAGTTTTTTAAACTGTTTCAATCTGCATAGAAAATACTAGAATGCATGTATGCAATCATCTATATGATTATCTTAGTTTAGTTGAGTAATACATTTTTCTAAACCTTGTTTTAGTTGTAAACAACAAATAACTCGTGTAGCTCAGCTTTTTAAACTTCTCCCAATCATCATGTAGAACTTCTCAAGTACTGCGTTATTGTTTAATAGCTAAAATAATCTTATAAACTTACAAACAAATTAGATAATAGTTTTGACGATCAGATCCAATTTTGGTTCTGAAGAGAAAGGCATCAAATTCAACCGAATCACGATTACGGTTAACACATTGGATTGCTATATACTTTCGCTTATGTGGTTATCGAGTGGTTAGCACGTGTGCTATGGGCTTGAAAAAACAAATGAAAACGAAATTTAAAAAGTTTAAACTTTTAGTTTAGATAGTTCTCAAAAGTCGTGATCAGAAAGTTCAGGGTAAAATTTCTGCAATTAAAATGGTTAATTAACTTGATTAAACAAAATTCCAACTACGTCATCGTCATAATTGGATTATTCACACTTAAAATCAGAATCCGCTACGAATCCGGACGTGTAAATGAGGACTATCATTCATCATTCAATTACACATTGGTCGGTGTAACATACAACATAGGCCAAAACGCAAAATTAAAAACGAAACTAGTCGCAACAAATCAGCAGCTGAAGGGAAGTATCAAAAAATTGTAAGTCAACAGGTCACCAAAATGTAAGTCACAACACCAGTCAGGTGCCCAGTATTAACAATCAGCACAAAGATCATAGCAGTAGCATCTTCATTCATCGAGGCGTATTTGCATGAATACGACCGAATATTTGAAAAATTACACCATAAATCAACAACATAAAATGTAATGGTATAATGTAACATGGCTGAGCATAAAAACTGCTTTTAACTCAGCAGAGTCCCAGATACTTTGGTAGTGTTTTATTATGTTCTCATCCTCCGCACACACGTAATAGGTACATGCTATAACATTTTTTTTGCAAAAGGGCTTGTCATAACGATTGTGTTACATTTGGATAGGAAGCACAAAAGTCATCAAATCACGATTAATACACATTTGGTAGGTCGCTTCTGCACCAGTTGGTATACTCTGAGGAGAGTCATCATTTTTATTCATTCGTCACTCTACAAGTAGTTCAGCAGACACAGGAATTTTGCATTTTTGTCTGCAGTTTCATCCATCAAATCGAACACGTTCGTAAGTAAACTCGACTCTTTGTCAGAACTTGCTATGAATGGATGAGGGTGATGCATGGCTACTACATGCTTGAATGCATAACGATTACACAAAAATGGTGCTGCTTCCAACGATCTGATATGATATGATCATAATGTAATGGTACACATTAAGTTGCTGAATATATTGAATGTATACAAGTTAAGTTAAAATCTACATTGGGCAAATTAAAATGATCCTGGTCTGACAGGTTGTTTTGTTATAAGGATTCAGAAGAGGACGTTCGTTCTTCTATTTTAAAAGGAAAGATTAGAGGTAGGAGGTGAACAAGCTGGTTCATACAAAAGGTGCGCTGCTGTAGAGTTTAAACGTATTAACATTAACCACGATATTACGTGCTTACCAGAGAAACAACAACCATTTGGGATCAATTGAGTGGATGATGATGACGAAGAAAAAATCTTGATCCTTTGGCATCATTTCTCGTCCAATATTTATCGATTTTTGTATCAAAAATGGGTATTCGTAAGCTACTTACATACTTTTCTCTCCGATGCCTACAATTCGTGATAGAACGCTAAGGAGGGAAAGAGAAAGATAGGGCCATTTTACAGTATTTAGCACGTTTCCCAATTACAAACTTTTAACCTACCACAGTCTTGCATTTGTAAGAAAAATTACTGTGTCAAAAAATTCATTAATGTTTCTATCATCAGGGCTACGATCTCTGTTTCGCCATGTAAGATTTTGTGCATGGTCTGATTAGAAATTAGAATAAGCAGCACTGTGGTGCATGTGTCCATTAGTGTTAATTATTAATAATCATGCGCTTATCAGCTGTCAAATTAGATGTTTAAAATGAAAAGGAACTTTTTGTTTCACATAATTCACCTTAATTGTGAAAATTAAAAGGAAAATCAAATGATTACAAACAGACAAGATCTTCAAGAATATATTGCATATATGCTGTCGTGCTGATGATGATGCATATTCCTACAAAAATGATTGGATGCTATGATATTGGTACCTGCCGAAAACGCAATGAGTATGGTAAGCTTATCAAAAGCAGGCTGTAACCGGTGTCACTGTTATTATGTTACCACCAGACTAGCTTTTAGAAGAGTAAAACTAAAGACCTTTACCGTGTGGTTTGCCAAAAGGTTTTCTCAAAGGTTGCAAAATAGTATCAACATTTTCATTGAAAATATCAATGATAAGAAGATGCGGACGGACTGAAAAGCCTATAATGTGCTACTACGTGTACAATTGATTTGCAAGCTTGTAAGTATATAGTAATAGTTACTTTTCTTGCCATTTTACTATCTATCAAACCACCGCATCTGCAACGCAGTGCATATTCAAAGGTTGCTCCGCTGACACAGAAACTAGCCTGTTTTTACCTTGCACCTTCTTTTCTCCATCCGGTCTCCTCATTTCTCTCATCATCATGATGTTGTTGCTGATGATGTTGATAGTTGATAGCATGATATTTGATTTTTACTATGCGTGCACATGCACACTCACTCACACATTTTAGTTGTTTTTAATACAAGTTTTCTCTCTTTTTTCTTTATATGAGGGACACTATGTTTTTTTGGCTTTCATTCCTCATCCATCTATCTATCTATTTGACGTTGACTTACTTTTTATACAGTAGGTCTTGGCTTCTTGCTGGTCTTGCATTTGATTTCTACAAGCAACCTTGACTTTGGCTTTCAATCCAGTGCCAAACCAGCAACAAAAGATTAGAAGAACTGCATAATGTGAACACTTGCATATATAGTAATCCACATCCACATTCAGCAATAAAACAATTTTAACTACAATACCATTTTAACCTGTTGCACTGTCCCTTGCATGCGTTTGTATTGAAATGAAATGTACCTACATGCAGATCCTGATAATAGTTTTGGTTTCTTGAGAGATTTTTAAGAACGTGTGTAAACGATGCGCAATGCATGCCATGCAATGGCTACTGATCATCATCAATTGAAAATTGCGTTTATTATCAACGCGTCGTATCACTTGGCTGTGTATTCGAATTTGTGCTACTATTGTCATAATCATCCTAAACATGCCAGCAAATAAGTAAAGGCATTGATGGTGGCACAAGAATTTTTTGGTGGCAGTTGTTATCATTCCCTACAAACTAGCGTCCCTCAGTTTGCTCTCAAATCCCTTAGCTTTAGGACAGAACAAACAAGGTAGCTTCGGGAAAGCAACACACATATAGGAAGAAAGTACAGGAAAAAAGTGAAGTTTTTATGGTGTGATCCGATTAATCTGAAATTGCAGATTTTACAAGACGCATGCACGCCACACGGTGATAAAAACTTTTTATCACATTCACACACTTATGGAACAAATGGTTAGAGTGAGAATTAAAGTTCCAAAGTGACTGGTGAATTCGTAGTCTGGCATCTATTCTAAGGTTTTCTGCCAAATTAAACCTTGTGAATTGCTAGTGTAGTATAAAACGGGATCAAAGCCACTGAATTTTGGTGAATAGGTATGTTGGGAATTTTACAGTTTTGGCTAAATTTTTTATAAAAGGTTTAAAAAAAGAACGGTGTTTGTAAATGTGAATTTGTTACAGCGCCAAGATGAGGTGGAACAAAATGTTGCGTACCTTCGCTTTCTTCCTAGTTACCATAATATCGCTTTCCGAGGGTATTGAGACACAGGATCATGCCCCGTCTTCTGATAAAACCTACCACTTTCCTTCAGCATCCCTGACGATAGCTGGGGATCTCAAGGATGTGAAATTGAAAGGAACAATTGCTCAACTAGTTCGTGCCCTCCAACAACCATCCGCACCTGCACCACCAGTACCACAGCCAAAGGATGAGGAAGCCAAACCAAAAACCACAGGAACCAAAAAAATCATTCATCCGAGTCAACTCATAACCAAACATACTTTGGGGAAAGGTGGTAAAAAGTTGTATTACGGTGATCCCGTTCCTGACACCATCACAGTGGCTTCCCAATCCGTTAAGGTATCTCAAAGTAACAACACCGGAGGGAAGAAAACGAGACATCTGGGAGCATTCATAAGTAACCGACCTAGCCCAGTGAGAACTATTGAGGGAGTTCGTACCGCTGATGATGAAGCTGATAAGCATTACACATGGAGAAATGCTCGTGTCATCAAAGGATTTTTGGTTCCAAATGACAGACCTGCCAATCCTCATAAAAAGCGTCAAGTGATCATTACTGACCCTCAACAATATTTGGCTGCTGCGGCCGCAGCCCAAGCTCAAGGAGCTACAGCAATTTTTGACGCTTCAGGATTACAGGCTAGTCCCAATGGTCAACCGAAAACTTCAATCTTTTACGCTCAAGAACCAGGTTCAGCAGGTGGAGTGAGCAACAGTGCTAATGGTGCGTCGATTTTCGCAAGTAGTGATCCTTCTCACCAAAGATCTCATTCTCATGTCGCCTACCCAAACCAACAACCTGCCCAAACCACGAATAATGGGCAAACTGGTGCTTTTGCCTACACACCTCAACAAAATTCTCATATGTATGTTCTCCAAGATGGCAATGCCTACAACATGCAATACAACCCTAATCAAGTGGCTGCACAACAGGTTCAGCAGGCACAGCAACAAGCTCAGTCTCAGTTCTTTTCAAGAAGTGGAGAAGCATCTACAGCTCCTGTAGCTTCACAAAATCCGTCAAATTCTCAACAAGGAAGTGCGAATAATAATCATCAGCAACAACAGCAGCAAGCTCAGACTCAATCTACGTTGTCTGCAGCAATTAGGCAACAACAGTATCAATCTTCTCTGGACACACAAGCGATCCAGGCCGCCGTGGAAGCAGTGCAACAACTTGAAGCCCAACAACAGGCAGCTGCTGCGGCTGGAAATAATCCTCAAGGTTTGTCAGTGCAACAAAGTCAGCAACAACAGCAACAAGCTCAGGTTGCTGGAATTCAGCAGGCTCAACAACATCAACAGATTCAGATTGCCCAACAAAGTGCACCTGCACAGCAAGTCGTGCTTCCGCAAGGAGCTTCCTCATATCTGGGGCAACTGCGCAAGAAATTTTAGCAGCTACTGCGGCCGCTACAAACGGTCAAGTGACAGCTCAGTACATTCAAATCCAACAAGGTCAAGAGCAACCACTAGGTCAGTTGCAACAGTCTCAGCAGCAGCAACAACAACAACAATATCCGGCTCATAATCAATTTTCAGAAAGACAAGCCGTTCCTGGAGTTGTCGGCGCATATCCGGCCAGTCCTGCTCAGTTTGTTATTCAACCTCAAACTTACCTTACTGGTGCTGGGGGACAAGCTTTCACCGTTCCTATACCAGTTCCAGTTGAACAAGCTGTAGCTCAAGCCAGTCATCAGCAGAACCAACAAGCTAGGCTTCACCAACAGTTTAGTCAACACTCCCAACAACAGCAATATCATAATCAAAATAATCAACCTCATCAGAATCAAAACCAACAACAGCAACAACACCATTCCCAACATCATCCGCAACAACATTCTTCCAATAATAATAATAATAGACAAGGCCCAAATCAGGGGAGCTTCACAGACAAGATGAAGCAGGCCTTCAACCAAAACTTCAACCGGAAGATGCTGGAACGCGTTGAAACCAACGCAGTTGTTCCAGCACTAGCATCCACCGGACTTTTCCTTGGGCTGAGTGCCTTAGCCGCAGGGTGGTATCTCTCCAAGAGTAATCGAGAAGTGGGGATAGTGAGGCGCACAGGGAAAATCACAAAGAAAACAGGAGCAGCCACAAACCCTGCGTCTGAGACAAAGGATAAAGTAGAGAGCCCAAAGGGGCGAACACGAAGAGATTTAGCCTCAATGGTCACCCCTGGTGCATACAACCCTAGTGGTGGACCTGAAGTTGACCAAGCCACATTCTTTCAGTCGATTATTCAACAGTCTTTAGAAAAGACGCAGAAGGAGTATGACGATGTTGAACCAGTCTACCAAAACCAAGATGGTAGTGCCCATATGAACAACAACAACAATGAGGCTCAAATGAACTACCACAGAGGAGAGCCAGAACCTGAACGTCATGCGCCCCCTTCTCCCCCAATGCCACCACAATCTCGTCACCGCACAAAGTACAATCGGTATCCCGAGCGGCCTGCAAAATACTACAGGGATGATCCTAGGGATGACCTTTATGACCCCACTGGCAACTCCAGAATTTCAAAGGCCCAACAAATCCAAGAGAAATCCGGAGGCTGGGCTGTTCACTCTGCCAAAAATTTTGCTCGGGTTGCCATCCCCGCCGTCGTACTAACAGGGGCTGCTCTAGGTATTTGTGCTGTCATTTTTGGTTGGTATATTTCTGGGGATAACAGGGAAATTGCTTTCTTAGAATCACCCACCACTAACTCCATTGGTCAGGGTCAAGGTGGGTGGAGCCGTAGGAAACGGTCGCTTTTAGGTCCCACTGCTATTTCCGATGGGTGGCTTATCCGCACCTTAAAAGCCATTCATGGTAACCCTTACGATAACATGCCTGCTCCCACTGCTAAGAGTTTTGTGCCTTATCCCTACTTTTTAGATAAGGACTCCAGCAAAACTAGCTCTTTGGAATTTAAAGTATCTAACAATGGGCTCGCTGGCGTTTTAGCTGGTGGAGCTGTTCTAG
This sequence comes from Orchesella cincta, assembly GCA_001718145.1. NCBI lineage: Eukaryota > Metazoa > Arthropoda > Collembola > Entomobryomorpha > Orchesellidae > Orchesella > Orchesella cincta. The sequence goes on from LJIJ01001521.1 coordinate 26,964, forward strand.
CTGTAGTTGCTTTAGGTTTGATTAACTCTTTTACAGAATCCAGTGGAAGGAACTTAAAGACTGCCAGATATAACCAGTTACTAACCAATTCAGCTGCTTATACTAACTCCAACAGTAAAAATGCTAATCCTTTAACACACCTGAGGTCTCCCAGAGGCATGGCACATTTCGAAAATGACTTGGAGTTCCAACAGGCTCTAAGTAGCCCGAGCTTCTTTGAGTCTATCGTATCTAGTCTGGAAGCTTCAGGAGATACGATCATGAACAAATTACATGAGCTGGGATCAGCCAAATGGCATGAAAGCCCTTGTGCTAAACGTATCCTTTGCCAAGTTATGGCTAGCCAACAGGACGATACAGTTAAACTGATGGAGAAGAAAATGGCAACTGTAATGAAAATGTAAGTGAAAAATAACTTTATCAAAGCAAACATCACCCCACAACAATTGCTAATCACTGTCGCTTTTTAATCACCGATAAAAATAGTCAAGGTTAGGAATTTTCTCACGGAAAATGATAGTGATCTCATTTCACGCTTCCTACTTTAATTCATACCGTATGTATTTTTACGCACTTGTACTACTACTACGTAGGTACATAATGCAACGACAAGAGTACTTTGTCATAATTTTTTTTTGTAAAAGTTTCACTTTTATTCTATTGTTCTTTCCTGAGAGTTCCCAAAGTAGTAAAAATTAGTGTGGTTTGATTGGTTAATTACCCACGGAGATGCATCATTTTTTGTTTGAGAGAAATTATCAAGTCATAGACCTAATACATAGAATTGAATGTTTTCGTGTGTGATACAAGTTTCATTATAAGTCAGTTGTAGATTTTTTAAAAAAAATGAATTTCTAATGCGCATATGTCAATAGGATGTTCTACATCGTAGACATGCACGAGTAGGAGAAATGGGTTGGTAAACCAGTAAATTGGGTAGTAGTTTACTTGGTTAGGTATAATTTGTAGGTACGCACTCTCATTTGACATTTCATGATAATGGTTACGCATCCACCTCATTGAATGTTTGTTTCAATATATTATTTTGCTAGAAAAAATTCACTCCCTCAATTCATTTGCCAAAGGGGACTTGTCTAAACGACTTTTTCCTACTGTAACATCATTATCAGTATCCGCTGTACATTACGTTCCGTTTTGTTTGCAGCAAGATCGAAACTTGTTGCATGTCTCCTTTTTTGTTTCGGAATTCGTACTGAAAATGTCAAAAGTCGAGGCTATCTCACATTCCATTTTCGGTAGACAAGTCTGTATATGTAATGTAAGCTGAATGAATGTAACATACTTTCGCAAAAACCCGATTCAAAGTATTGCATGCAAGGGATTTGAAGCATGAAATATCTTCCGTTTGTTATGGGGTAAACAGTACTTGCTCGGGCCGTGAGAGTATTTTGTTATGAAAAGTGAATTTGACCTGAGAAAAAGTCTTCAATTAGGTACGAAATCAAATGGAATAAGAGTCGAGTTTTTGTCGTAATTACCTATGCTTGATAACGGGGGTATGATGATACGTAATTCAATCTTAGAAACGGAAAGTTGAAATAATTCTATGGTTAGCTAGAAAAATCATGTTTTAGCTCATTTACTTTGATATTGTAATTTTTTATTATTAAGTTTTTCACCGTAATTTTTTCTATGCAAATTGCATGCTGCTCATACATACTCCAGATTCATAATTGCATGATAAACAGATTGCAAGACGATGAAATGAATACAGAAATAGAAACACTTGAGTAAAAGTGGTCATGATTTTAGAAACTGACTCATCCTTTTATTATCATTCTTTAGCATTTGTGTCATTAGCCCAGGAGTAAAATTCTGACCTGTGCCTTCCTCCTCAAAATATTGATAAAAAATCCGGGGCATATTGTACACAAAGTAGGCCCGACCTCATGCAATAAATATGACGGTGGAAGGTGTTCTTTTGTATTTGAAACAGCATTTTTATGAAAAATATATTAGTACGGAACTTGTTTGCAAGCCTTAAAAATCTTAACTGCAAGTTTTGTAAACCACATGTTTAAAGGGTAGTTTTGCTGTCAAAAAAAATGAGTGAAGATCCTATACATATAACTATCCGATTCACCTGTACACGAATAACTGAGTTGGTTGACTTTGACTTGTTTCGCTCTTGGGCAAAAGACTAACATTATATTTCATATTTGAACCAAACCTCGTCTTTGTAATGGTATTCAAATGTAATATAAACATTATATCAATTTTGTCTTTGAAAGAGTTCAATGATGATGCGATGTCTCAGTCAGTATAGCGCGGAGGAGGTGGATCATGATAGAAGTGGTTGGTTGAAACAAGTTTTCCCAATCTGTTACAACTACATACAACTAGCGTTACCCACTTTAAAGGGAATAATGTCAGTTATTGCTTGCTGGTTGTTGATTTCCAAGTTTTTAAAACGCCACACCAAACCACCACATCTCATACAGGTTTCTGTTTAGTAGCTCTTTTATAGTAGAGATAAATGTGGTTTTAAGGTGTAAGTGATTCTGGCTGCGTTTGTAATGGGAATGGTCACCCTTCTACTAATAATAAGAGTGTAGTAATGATACCCTCGTCAAGTTCTCTAGGAAAGGTTGATGATGGTAATGTGATGACAAAGGTCTTAAAACTTGACTCCTCAACTTTTGCATAAACCTCAAGTTTCATCTTTTTGATTACGTTACATTGTACATCCACACTAAACTAATGTAGGTCAGTCGTACGTCGATGATGTGATCACCGCTTCTGCTTGTACAATGGACACAAGAATTGAACTTGATAGATACTCGTTTTTTCCTGAAGAAGGAGAATGTTTTAAGAACCAGCTTCGTCGACATGATCAAAAGCTAGAGCGAGCTAACTAGTGAGGTGAAAACCTGAATTAATCTAGGTTTTCAGCAAATTACAAGTTCAGTTGGATAAATTTTAAGGCTCGCTGTATCATCGCTTCAAATCTGAACATCACGTCACCCCAATAATTTCTTTTGGTGTTGATGAAAACATCATCAAATATGCTTAACGAGATGAATATAATGAGCTAGAAATGATGATTGATTGATAACAAGCAAAAGTAAATGAACTAAATCAATAATTTTTTTTATCCCATATAGGCTGCCAGCTTCAGTGTCCAGCTCAGTGAACGAGAATTTGAGTGATGTACTGTCAGCAATTAACAAACGTGACTGCTCAGCATTCGCGTGCTCATCAACGCATCATAATAAGAGCACCGCCCGTATTGTTCACATCAACGCAGCACCCAGTTCCAGTCATCATAAATCGAGTAGTATAAAAATTGAACAGACTGTTACAAACTCTAGATAAATATAGCCAAAGTTAGATACAAGATGAAATTATGCCAAAAAAAGATATTTTTCTTGTGAATTCAGGAACTACTTTAGCGAAAGATATTATATAGGATAAGAATTAGGGTCAAAGATGTACACAAAAAATTATACGTTTTTGTACTTTGTTCATAAAGTTGTCCAGCTACGCTTTTATATATATATTTATGAGTTCTACGTTCCAGTCTATTCCATTTTTACCATAGTAGATGTAATTAATTACGGTACTTTACTTACCTCGATGTATGTTAGTGGATAACAATATTTGGTACATGAATTGATTCATGGTTGTAATCTTAATGTTTAAAATATACATACCAACAAGCGAAAACCGGATTCTTAAAGTTTGAAGCTGTAAGGACTGATGTGAATTATTTGAGATTTATAATCAGATGAATATGAATGAAATTAGCTTGAAATTTGGAAAGGCATTGCTCATTTTTTAGGTGGGGACAAGAGTTTGTTTTCAGGTTTACATTACAATAGAAATGTTGTTTTAAATGTATTTTCGAGATGCATGAATGAATGTAAATTATTTTTTATATTTGAATGTTTGGATGTGGGGTTTTCTTCAAAAATAGTTCCAACACTATAATGGTTGTTTAAGCCTAAAGTACACAATTTTCAGACATTGGATTGGACATGTCATCATATCGACGCTCTCTTACTACTTTGTAAGTATGCATAGAATGTTTCTAGTTTTAAGGATAATAGTTTATGGGAATCTAACTAGCTTGTGTTCTTGTGTATGAGAGATAAAATATTATTTGAAAGTGTACTTTTTCAATAAAAATGTCTACAGCTGCAAATTGGAGCGCATCATTTTTCAGGCAGGCTCAAACCAAATAAGAAGTAGCGTTTGTTTCCAGATTCTGTGGTCTAAACGATGTATGACTGACCTTATTATATACACTCTGGATCTGCATAACTAAACTTGTAACAGGATGCATGGATGGATACATTAATTGTAAATTGCATTTGTTTTATCATGCGATAACATTAATAACCTCTGGTCAATGTATATCTCTTCGAAACAACTCCAACTATTCAGCAAACTGGTTCATTATCTTACATGCTTGTAGTTTTCTTAACATATTTACTCTAGTGCGACAAAAGTACGTAAATAGCATGACGCGTTCTTGTTTGATAGCTGCGTCTGCGTGAACTTGGTATGGATATAGTCATACAATAATTTGGTATCATCATGTCAAAAATAACCTCATTACATCACAATACACAGCTTTGAATTGCTAATCATCTGCATAAAAAGGGTATTACCGTAATGATCCAAGCTTGGCATTTGTACATATATTATGTACAGATAAAGCACGTGTCCTAGATTTCATACTAATTCAACAACCATGTCTGTAATTCAAATACCATATCCTACTATGACTAGGGTATGTAGGCAATGTTAAATAATGCTGGAAAACTTGATCGCTTCGAAATTTACCAACCATGTTTATTTCCAAATGGTCATAATATAGTCATTATAATGTTGAACATTCACGATATATGTTGTAGCGGTGCTTACGTAATATAACACTCTAATCGACAATATTATTATTCGTCTCATCTGTCACCATACTTTCGACTTGAGAGGACGTTGGCCTAGATATGAGTGACATGTCAAATAACAAAAATCGACAGCATTGAATTCATACGAGAGATCTCAAGACATTAAGGTTTTAAATGCATGACGGTACGCTACATGCGAACGAGTGCTTAAAAATAAATATAACATTAACATAAACTGTGTAGCACGTTATTACGTTTTCGTTTTTCAGCATAAAAGACATGAAAAATTAAACTAAGTTTTAGACTATGGCATAATACATATTGTACAACATCGACTTGATAAAATAATTGATGAATTAGTCATATCTATCGTGTAACATTGGATATTGAAAATATTAATCGTATGGATGGAATTCAGCCAACGGACTAGTCAAAGAAGCATTGATTTTCCAGTTATTAATTAATAACATACCAATACACTTCAACTTATACCACAAATCAATTAGTCATAAATTATACGTTTGTATTGCCAATTAAAACCGTATTGTATCAAATATACAAAAAAATCAATACTCTGACACGCTAAGGTTTTTTTTGAATACATGCAAACTTTTGGAATGCAAAATGATTTTGTGAAAAAAAATTGATCCTAGAAAGATAAAGATGCAACCCAATACATTTGTTTCTTGTAGCCTATGTACCTCTCAAAATATGATTATCAACAAGACCACTTCATTTGGTAAGGTCAATTAAAGCATTATGAACAGTTATTCCTTGAAGAATAATGGCTACGTTTTTAAGATTACGTACAAGACACTACGATTAATTACAAGTTGTCGACACACAACCCCATGTATCATCATATTATACTACAGACAAAATCTGACTGCAAAATTGCTAATTTACAAAAGTCAATAAACTTTCACCTTTACACCACATCCCACCAACACCACTATAGATAATCAAGTCTACAAATACATGCAGTTTTTACACCATTTCTTCTCTCATCTGCATACCTTCCAATACCCCCTCAACCCTCATAATTCAACAAAATGATAACAAGTCCTTCTATTCTCTTTTATTAGCTACTAAAAGAAGCTAAACTAATTAATACAAAGAATCCGCAGTCGCCAAAATCGAATAAAGTTTTTGTTCAATAAAATTTATTGTTCTAAATTCAATATATGGTTCGTGATAATTCGTCAGTGGTATCTATTACTAAAATCTAAACGTGACTCATCAATACGTACATACAACAACAGTAGTACAGAGGATATCTCACAAAAATGATAAAAATCACAAGCCGCTCGCAGTAAAAAATACATCCGCGTCGTATATGAGGATATGAGTTAGCAAAAATTTTCTAACAAACGCAGTGTAGCTTTATACCCACTTACTGTTACGTTACATCTAATTTTTCAATTCTCATTGACATGGAGTCTATCTCCTGCTTTATGCTAACCTCCCCCTTGAGAACATTGAAGAAGCTATTTCTTGGTGAAAGAGATAACGGTGACTCTATACTATTGCTACCGTTGCAACTTCCATCGCTGCTGTCGTCACAGTGGAGTAACTGGAATCTATTTGCTTTGGATTTGTTAGGCGACTCTCTGAGATCTTCCAGTGACTTTGAACGAGACAGAAGTGGAACTGGAAACTTGTCAGTCTTTCTGTTCTTATTCAGTGCGTCGTAAATAGGAAGCGAGTGCTGCTGCTGCAGTACTAAAGGTAAGGTCGGAGTTGAAGAAGGATCCACCATTCGACTCATCATAGGACTTATCAATGTGTTTGGATTTGGCTTCTTTCGATTTATGTCGTAAGGGAACGAGCGACATAGTTTCGAACGGCAGCGGCGGCTCAAGAGCTTGCTCCCTCCGTATACCATGACTTTCTCCACACCGAGGTTTTCTTTGATAGGGAGACTATACCAGTCGTCTTGCGAATCCTCACTGCAAATCATTCCACATTAAATTTGTTACTAAATAGTGAATAGTTAATAATCTCATATTTTTATGAAAACTTGAAAAAAATTATACCTAGAGCTGTCTTTCCTCCAGGGGAAGGAAGTTTGAGATCGAACTCCTCTCAAACGCATTTCGTTTATAAATTCTCTTCTTGCGTTCGTAACAGAGTTTAACATTCCCAATCGTTCAAGTGCTATATCCAAATCTTCCATGTCTCTCCTCTCCAAAAAGCGTTGCATCATCTCCAGAAACTAGGAATCCGTTGTTGGGGATGTAAAGAAGCCATCCAAAGTTTTATCCAAAGTAATTAGATTTAGATTGAAGAGATAACTACCACGCCTACGAATGCGTCAAACTCCACGAAAGGACTAGAGGTCAGTTAATCTGAAAATAAAAATAGAATGGTTATCTTACTATCTATTTTATAATACAATTTTCTAGCCATTGTATACCATAATTTGTTCAGCGACACAACAAACATTACTATTATGAATTTGACATGACTTTATCCTAATAATGCCCAGTTATGGGTTTCATCCGTAACTATTACCGTGTTGGTGACCTTGAACCGTCCGTATGTTAGTTGTTTTGTTTGTATTTAAGAATTAACGATGTTTACAAACACCAGTGACACAAGTGACAGCGTTTTAAATGCTTATCAGAATTCTCAAAGATTAATCTACAGATATGAAATTTGACAAACGATAAGACATGCTGAAATTGAATGTTTCCCTGAAACTTTCAGGCTGAAAGCCTGAGCCAACCTCTCAAAGTATTTACGAAAATTAATCCACACTATCAACTATTGTTTTTCAGTAAGTCAATCAAAGTTAAATAAAATTACAGACACTCTCCCGTACTACTCCGTTGACCTATTATAATTTTAACCCGAATCCTATCCACGACTTTTTGCCACCCAGTCACTCACTAATTGAAATGCTTTAGTTCGAACGAGAGAAGAACAAAGTATCTGAAAGCAATTTTATGAAAATAAAAACTTTTTATGGACTAAAAACGTGCGATGAGGCACACTGATCAAAATTTGACCGCCACCTCTGTCACCCCCAAAATATCTGCACATTTTATGCATTCTAGGTCAGTTATCTAACAAGCTGAAATCGAATCATAAACTTTCTGTGTCTATCTTATCAAACACGGGGTACAAATTGATTCACAGTTTATTACTCTAGTCAAACTTTAACTGTCTTTGTTTATGTGTAGAAGTACAGTTATATCATTATTTAATAGATGTACATCGTAATTTCTATTAGTATCTCATTTTGCATCTTTTCTACAAAAAAAATCATAAAAATCCACTTTTACTCTCTGCATGGAAAGTAAGAAATGAAGAAGATCATAAAAATGTATCAACTTTCAACAGACTTATCCTCTGCATAAAGCAAAGGTATCCGATATTGCATTTTTTGCATGCAAACAAAGTTTGTAAAATACCGATAAGACGTTCTTGAATGGTATACAACAAAGGAGATGTATAATATAAGATATTACCGTTACACTTTATAATATATGTTTTACATACATTTTTATCTAGTTATGCTTTAGAACTCCAATTAAAATGGTTGCTCATATAAGGAACTATTGTAGTCGGTAAACGCACTGAAGTTTAAAACATTGTTGTTTAATACAAACTAACACGTAAGGGGAGGTTCTGCATATTATTTTTCCTAACTCATAATATTTACAGCTAACTTTCTTCTTGCATCAGATCAGACAAGTGCAACAAATTATTAGTGTCTAAAGATGATTGCTAAATACATGATTCAATGCCGTCTGTCTGACTGACAATATTAGCCTTTCACCTTCATGCTCATGTTGATGCATTTTTATGTATGATCCTTTCTTAGTCTTCATACTAATTAGGAATTGTAATTATGTTCAAGCATTGGAGCACACGCTTCGTACAAGCAAGTTTCAAGCCATGCATAACCAAGTCTGCCTATTTCAATCGTACATCAATAACTTTGCTGAATTCGTAGATATAGATTCATATAGCTATATATTGTCTATAGAGTACGTTACATTGTAAATTCAATCACATCATTGATATTGATCTTCACGAAATCTATTATCTTACTTAACAGCTTGCTTACAAAGCTATCTGTGTTATGATGACCTGCCATGTAAATTGGCAATTTGCAAGATTAAGAGCTAAACATGTATGCATACTTTTTTAACATACAAAAAATGCATCTTGCTGATGATGTCTATAATGATACAAAATGCACAAATTGCGAATCTACACTATCTACAATTACATAAATTTTTACACACATCATCTGTAATCAATAAAGGCTCTTTCCTTCCAATTTAGCTAACTAGAATTCATTCTTGATCTACAGCAACAACTCCATATCGTCTCAAGGTTGTCTTAATAATTCATCGCTTACAACACAACTACTAATACCACTGCATGAAGTGCGCATATACCTACTCAGACCACCACCGGAATGAAAATTTCATTACGAACGAGAGCTTCAGCTTAAGTCAATTCAATGCTACCCTAACGTTATGTATATAAAGGCACAGGGCTGCTTCATAACAAGATAAAAAATTAATGCATTTGATTGATAAAGTTTCCACAAAATCACAATGGAATATTTATTTTTCCGAAACTTTTCGCTTGACTGGAGACAAATGCTAACAATAGCAACATTACACTACGCCAAGCATTGTTGAAATATTATGTAAATCTATCACCATTCGCATATATTATTGCTTTCGATTGATATCAAATATCAGATCAAGTTTTCGTTCTTATGTCGATACAACACAACTTCTTTGCAAATGTAAACTATGCACATAATTTTTATCGCCCTGTCAGACTGTACGGCTACAACTAACTGCATTTATCAATAAACACACATGTAAGGCCAAAGCCAAAGCCATCCTCATCCAATAAAAACTCCTTGAACATAAATACTTTTTAACCACATGCAGAGTATTTTTTTAACACACCAAGTTGGTTGGGAACCAGCCACACAACAGTATTAGCAGTGATGGTGTTCGTTATACTCAATGATATTATTAATAATCAATTCAATTTTATATCTATAACGCATGCAGGCTCAGTAATATGAATATGGACGAGCACGTAGCTTCTCATTCCACGTCCATATTGTAAACAGCATCCAACATTCCAACAACAACCAAATCACATAACCACAGCAAACTCAATAAGAGTTGCTATAAACTTTGTTACTTTGTTGGTTGATGTATACAATATAATGTACAAAAGAATATGATAAAACTTATACTCTTGAATATTGTACGTGCGTGTACAAAAAAAATACCTTGTCCTTGCCTTCGATCTGACCATCATAATAGGGAAAAGAAAAGCTAATGTTGTAACCAACTTAATTAGTTATTCCTTCTTTCTAATCAGATAAAAATAACTGCAGTTTGTATTTCCATTTGCATCCCACAAAATAATAGCCAAGTTGGCAAAAACAGTTGCAACCATAACCAAAATATTTGTGATGTGATTATATTATTATTATTATAATGAAACCATATTCACATAACACGGAAAAAGTGTTTTTGTGTTGGCACACTCATTTTCATACACAAAATTGTGCGTAGACTGAGTAAATCAGTTACTGTCCGAGATAAAACAAACGTTACACACGAAAACAAACTCAACTATGTTCACCACTCATAAATTCATATCATACCAATTGAGAGTTGGTGGTCCCGCAAGTACTATAAGTTGGTTGCTGTCATTGTTTGTAAATAAGTAATAAAGTATTATTGGCTATTTTAGTAACTGCATAAGCACACAACACAAAAGACAATTATGATTTACATGAAGGAATTGCGGTGACGTTATATTTTGAAGTAGAAGACAATGAAGGATGAAGATTATAATACTAACGATCTCCCTGCTTTGTTACATGCATTACTTACACAAGAGCATTTTACTGCAAGGAAAAAATATCCAAACTTACAGACTGACTGGTTGGATTGATGGTGGTGGTGGTGAGTTCCAAAAATATTGTAGAAGCTCCCAAGAGTAAATACAACGAAAAAATAATATCAACAACAAAAACTTTTATACATTCACACAACACGAACACGCATACTTTTCAGCAGTTAGCCAAAAAGCATATATACGGATGGATGGATGGATGTATGTATACATGAAAGATAGTCATCATCCCATACACACGGTCACAGTACAATGACTAAACTAAAGGGAAAAACAGTGTCTGCGTATTTTCTTATGTATATTTTGTGTAGCTTCGAGTAAGTCAGTCCGTTCGATGTGAGTAGCCAAAAAGAACTGAAGACGTATTCTGCTGTGTTATGTTGGTGGAGTCAGTCGAGTGGAGTTGAAGGAGAGTAAGAGTAAAAGTAAGTTTTTTGGTGAACACAACTTCCATCCAGTGAACACAAAAAGAGTATCAAGATGAGGAATAGAAAAAAGTATAATGCTGTACAAGCAGAAAAAAATGAGCTCATGCAATGCATCATGTAGAAGGTTTCTACGGACCCTCTTCCATATTATATTTATACCATATCCAGACAGAAATACACAATACGTTAAATGCCATATATGCCAGGCCACATTGTTCCAGATACACTTACATATATTGCATTGTTGATTACAAACAAAGTTGCAGCATAACATGCTTGCTTGAGCACTACCAATACCACCACCAGCAGCATCAACATATCAGCTAAATGAAGTGTGCACGTTATGGAAGCTTATGTACGACGTACGTAGTCAAGAGATAGACGATAGGACACGATTGTGATGAGTATGAGTATATATAGTACCCATGTAATGCCTAAAATACATGAGAACTTTAAGCTGTTATTCATCCCTGTCCGTAAATAGTTGGAGTTGAGAGTTCAGTTCAGTCAGATGATGATGTTAAGCCGTGCAGGCGAGCAGACTACTTTTATTAGAGAAACCCAAAATAAATGTGTCCTTGGTCTGGGTTCTCTTCTCATGATGATATGATTCAGCAGACCAGAGTATGTTCAGCTCAGCTCAGCAGTTCATATCAGAAATATATGATGGAAGCTATTGGACCTTATGGGTTTTCCTTTTCTCCTAACGCTGCTGTACAATCGTAATATTAGTGTTGCTTCTGGTCTGACGAGTAGATAGTTAGGGCCCCGTTTTTGCCTGGAACTTACTTTTTGTTTCCCTAGTCTTAACTGACAGAGTCCATGGCCCTTCCTTTTCCCCAATTTCATGTCTTTGTCCTGTTCAATATGGTGATGTGCTATAATGACTTGTCTTTTGTGCACACACTGCACCCTGATCAGGATCACGATTCGATGATACTTCTTGGGAGAAGGATGCTTTATTGCTTTCATGAAAACCAGAGCGAGAGAGAGAGTATAAGTATTTTTGTGTTTTGTGTACCCTCTTCTGCTAGGTTACTTCTGAAATAGGTTGGGAAGCGGAAATGTGAAGGATATGGATTTTGATGGATGCTTGATATTTGATCCTTTTTCTCAACAAGGAAAGAATTTGTTCCCTAAAAAGTCCTATTTGCTAACCTATTATATCCCTCTTTCACTCACAAGTGAACTTGTCATCTGTGTGACATTACCTCTTACTTAAAATCTGAACAACCGAACCCCATTGACCATCATAAAAAAGTATCCCTTGAGAAGTTTGACAAGAATATCAACTCAAAATTTGAAGGGAAAAGATCAAAGAAAAGAACTTTTTTGCCAGTTCCATTGGAACAAAACGCTATATAAAAGTAAATGCGTTTTACAACTGGATGAACTAAAGTAAAAATAAATACACAACTTGTATTATTCTTTCTTTGCCTATTACTTTTACATTATTGCATTTTCTTTTATGGCTTTGGCTAGTTAAAGTTATTAAGAACCCCAAATATATCGCAATGATCTATATACAGTTTGTAAAACACTACACCATATCGCCATGCACCTTACGTTTATCTGAAATTCATCGTGATCCCTATTCACGTCCAACTGGGCCTATAAAATATAAAACAGGCTCTGGCTCTGCAGTTGAAGATGATATTTTTTCAAGCCCTCGTAGCTTACGGCTATTTTGAGTCAAGTAGTAGAAATGAAAATACTCTAGAGTAATAGTTATCTAATCTTGGAGTGAATGAAAGCAAACGAATTATATTATAGCGACTAGCTACATTAAGGGTTTACAGTACGTACGTGTGCCTAAGAACTATAACTCGTTAATACTTGTAATATTATGAAGCTGCAGAGAGAGATACGATTTTCCATTTAAAAAAGTGATTAAACCTGTACGGATAGTAATTTAATAGCGATAGCATTTTGTGTACATTTTTACATATAATTCCGGTTTACAACAGTAGCGTAAAAGGAGTGATAGTATAGTGATGATGATGATGATGATAAACCTGGAAACTTGACTTACATTCTCATAATCTTGACACAGACAACAAAAACAGTAGGAGAAGTATAGTAGCCTCAGTCTTTACAATTTACTTGAACGTGAATCACACAAGTATAAGTCAAGTTTATCATTATTTTTCCTTTTCCATCTACCACCTACCTATAACTCAACTCAACCTCCCCAGATGCGAATCGACCAGGCGAACAAAACTCACTTTACTTGGAAAAGTAGCGATGCGAAGCGAAGAGTTCACTTTTCTCCTCAAGTCAACTCAGGAAAGATGCTTATGATGATGACTCGCTTTAAATCCATGGAAAGATAGAGATTCATGCGAATACATACACTGCTACTACGTACGTACCATTATAATACACACATTTTCCTCTTGTGGATGTCATTAGATTTGTTCGGTTCATCCCTTCATCATTGCTTCATTGCTTGGCCCATGTTTTTGGTTCTGGATGTGACTTTCTTTCTTTGGTTTTTATTGAAACCACCTCGAGAGAGATGCTTCATGAGAGAGTCCATGAAGCAGAAGAAAAGATCTGATGGTTTGGTCGGATGTTCACAGAAAATTACTATTTACTTTGGTTCAACTTACACAATCACAATGGTAGAGTTTATGTTTACTCACTGACAACATGAAGGCTCTCACTCGTCTCTGAGCCGTTTTTTGGAAATTGGTCTGTGGATCCTTATACTACTTTGCAATTATGTAGAAAACTGTTGTTCTATCCTACTTATCATAAACAACCCATAGATCCAAGAAGTGAATGGTCAGAGAAGACAGTGCAACATTTCGAATGATCTCATCAAACAAATTAATGCAACAGACATGCATGTTTGCATTTTTTTGGGTGTTATCACCAACATAACTATGCACAACTGGTTATTATAAGGGCAAACCCCACATTACGTTTGTAATGTACTTGCTATTATTAGCTCTAAACAAACAATAAAACTCTCATTGCAATCTAGTTTCTGTTTGCTCATTGCTCATATTGCACATTATTGAATTTTGGACTAGTCATGCATAATCCCATCATTTATGTTTGGTACATATTTTGGAGATAAGCAGATGTAGATTCAAATATTGTGATTTGGAGGATATACTGATTGGGAATGTAGCAAATTATGATATCAGTAGTAGCTTGCATGCAAAACATGTAGTATTTAGGTCTTTATTTTGCTTTGGTGTGAATTCGAGACCATAAATTCTAGTTCAGTAGATATGATGAACATCGTTCATCAGAGCTATGTGTTCGTTAGTAATGTTTTTGATGCATTTTATCCCCTCTTTGTGTTTGCTCATAATGCATTTGAGGTTGCTGTTGCAAGAATACACCATGAATAATATGCATTTTAGACGCTTTAGAATAGTGTATAGAAAACAGTATAAAATACAAAGACTAATGTTGAATGTGTGAGTGAATGCTGTATATTATGCCTATGATTGTATGTATAGATCTTATGAAGGCTAGCACCATGAAAAAATGTGACTTTGTTGTTCCTTGGACTTGGACATGGTCTTTCAGCATCAGCACATATGTCAGCTTGTAATATCAGCACAAGCTCTTCTACATCTGCACTACTGCAACAAGCAACTTCATGGAGTGGAGTGGACTCACTGAATTAACAAACGAACGGAACGTACGAATGAAAATAGGGGAAAACTCCCCTTCAGCTATTTAGGTTGCTTCTAAACTGCTAGACTACTCGACAAGAAAACAGTCTGAATTGAAGTAGCAAAGTATCAATTTTTGCTCGTTGAGTTGCAAGTTGTTGTACGTGTGTGGAGGCTTTAAGCGATGTCTAATTTCATAACATAGCCAAATGTAAAGTCATCGTCTGGTGTTCTGATATTTTAATATGATAAGCTTGCTAATAATATATGCTGCTCTATATGGGCATCGCATATACACCAACAGTCAACAGATGTGTCCTCATATAGCCTACCTTTTCCATCCTTTCCGACTGGGCTTTCATACAATTATCATTTTACGCGAGCCCGATACACAAT
>LJIJ01001522.1:0-42040 GCA_001718145.1 Orchesella cincta
CAAGCACTGACGTAGCAGCTAGCGATAGAAAGGGTATCTTTGCAATTGGCACACAAGTAACAAACTCAGTGCTGTCATGGCGCATTGATAAGGAAGTAGGATTTATGTACAAAATACAGCGAAGATTAATGATCCTACTTCCCTTCAATATTTCAGCATCAGATCCAAGAAGAGCTGTTTAGAAACATCATTGTCCAAAGAACAGGCATTATATCCAGCCCCGCCGAAGTCCATTGAGTTAAGTAGCCGTTTGCTGGTCCGAGTAATTCATTTCTTCCTAAGTATGAAATAAGCCTATTTGGGCAGATGAGAAGTCGTTTATTAATTGTTCGACGCGTTTCCGTTTGCCAATTGTAAATAATTAAATATATTGATTTAAAGCACTAAAATTTCTAATGCATTTTGACAACTCAGAACCTTTTCTATCTCCACAGTGTTCCAAACTTTTTTTCAATATGAAAAAACGGTCAGTACAGGTTAGAACTGCCGTGTGGGAGACTTCAAATCTGTTTCTGTAGTCTGAAGCCTTAATCCAATAAATGAGCTTGGTTGGGTTATGTGAATAACGCTGAAAATGTCTTGAGTAAGCATAGTTTGTATAATGTATTCGTCCCAATTGTAGTTTTTTCCTCAAATTTGTTTTACCAGGCTCCACGTGAATGTAAAACTCACAACATTTTCTCACTTCATCAAAGATTTCCGAAACAAGTGGAAACGTAAGGCCGACTGAGTGAAAATGCGAGAGATATCGTGATATACCTTTTAGCTTGGGAGATTTGGTGGCGCACGAAACTGGGGTTACGAAAATCTGGGCGAAACAATTTAACAATTTAGGGTGCGGATCAAATAAAAATTTGTTTTTCCTGTAGTGCCTATAATCCTTTTCGTTACAACTTAAGCATCTAAGATAACTATCTTTCGTTTTCTTTGAACGATACAGCTTATGATGATGCACGGACATTACCACTGGGAACTGTAATGGTTTCACGGTGAAATATATTTTGTCTCCCTGTTAGAATTTTGAATGTTTAGGTGTGTTAGTTAATGCATTTTTTTTCAATTACACAAAAAATATGCGTAAATACTTACCTCCAAACGTAACAGAAGAAAATGAACCAAACAATCGGCAAATGGATTCAGGCTGTTGCCAAAGTCAATTTCAGAGTATTGGGTTGATAGACGGAATGGTAGAGCCATAATAACTAAAACGCTCAGAAGAATTGTTAGTCTTATTCCTTTGGACTTCATTATTTGTGTAAATTTCGTTAACATTTGCTTGTATGTATCTAAAATGCTTTTAATGGACAGGTATTTTTATACATTTTTTAACACAAAAACATGGTTCTTTGTAGTCCAACTTTGTTTTTTTGCTGCACAGCACAATATCTGTAACCGTTTCTGGTCAACTCAGGTTTTAAGTAAAGTATTACTATACGGAAATTCAGGAACATGGAAAAAATATATGTTCACTCGTGCTTCTCTCTGTAATCTATGAGGTTAGTTTAGCGGGATGTGACTATATTCCAATATTCTGAAATGTAGAACTTTACCTGGAATATTTTCCGCCATGAGTATGCATTGGAGTGAATCACACGTCAGGTATACACAATAAATTTTCTATTCAAAAAGTAATTGCTTTTCTCAAGTTAAGTATGTAGAGATAACTAGAAATATTTATGTGCTCGATCAATAGACCTTGGTCACTTCCTGTCAGATTTTTTCGTCGTGTTCATGCTACTAAAGTATCTATGATAAATAGTAAGCCAAAAAAAATAAACCTCAAATTCAAAGATATGGATATGCACGGCGTCACAATAATTAAAAGCTTACAAGCTTCAAAAGTTGGTTCTGTTTGGAGAATTGATAGAGTATTACGTCAAATTGAGTAGTAAAAAAGGAATACATATTTATCAAAAAATTCATTACATTTATATAGACATAGTATTTAATAACATAATGTGAGTCATAATGAATATTTAGTTTATAGTAAAAAACATTTATGTGAATATGAGATAAAACATTTTAAACTGGATAGTTCAGAAATATAAAACCAAAAAAGCTAAACAGAATATTCATAATAATATATTTAACAACGTAGTATTGAATTGTTGCAAGCACCAATTTTGATATGTGGAATGCAACAATGTATTAGAAAAATTCTGACTTTACTCTCACATCTGAATACTTTTCTGTTAAATGCACACACACAAAAACCGTATAAACGTGCACGTATAATTCGACCTCAATCGCCAAACTAACAAAAGCAGGAAACTGCCCACTCCATAAAAATACAACTATGATCAATACATTCCCAGATAGAGTCACTTGATCGAAACCATTACCGGAACGCTGAGAAGTCAATGCATACATATCTCTTTTTTGCAACGACTGTACGTGACAATGCACATCTGAATCCTGAAGTCGGCTTAAAACTATGCACTACAAAAACAAAATCTCTCTCTATTCCTTTATACAACCACCCCTCTATCACATTTTGGCACTCGATTAATCAAAGCAGTTTGTTGTGTTCTGTGAAACATGCGAGTATTAAACTAGTCCAATTTTAGACCACTGAACGCTATTATCATAACTCCAGTTATGTCTAACAGTTTTGAATGGTTGAAAACCTTTTCCATGAGTATGACATCCGGAGGCAAAGCTTCCGACGGGTAATTCTTTTTCTGGATTGCCGAATGACTTCTAAGTTTAGATTCGAATTCTTGATCTTCTACATAATCATTAGGGTAATCAAAGTTTATTCTAAGGTTCTTCGAAAGGATATGAGCGATTCTTGCGCTTTGAAATCACTGGCCATTGAATCCTTGACGCTTGTTCGTGGCCCAAATGAGTATATCAAGATTATGGCCCAGATATCACATAAAAACGTCGATATCTTTTGTAGATATCACACTTGGCAGAAACTAGCCTATTAAAGGTTTTATAAGCAATGGATTTACGTGGGCTAATCATGTCGTGAACATTGTCGTTCTTGTACGCATTAAAAAGAATCACGCAACCAAGGCTAGTAGCTAGCTTAATAGATTCTTTCTTAATTTGTTTTGTTGTGAAATGCTTGCTCTAAGAATATTGGGAAGGGTTGAAAACATACGTTAAAAGTGAACATCCCTTTCAAGCATACTAATTAGTGTTTAAAAAATGCGCGCGTAGAAGTGTATAGTTTAACTAGTCCGATGGCCATCAAAATATGCACCCAAAAAAGGTGGTCGAAAACTCTGAGAAATACACCCAATTCAAACATGTCAAGTGCCGCGTTTGAGAAGGTAATAAACAAAAGGTAATCGTCTGGATGGCTAAAAAGCTTTGCAGCTTCAAAGTAGCTCAAAAATAATTTTACTCAATCATTTGGCAGAGAGAATAAGCTGTTTCGAGACTCAGTTTTAGAAAACTTGGGTGATTCTTTAGCACCATTTCAAAGCTGCTTTATACACCGTAATAACCGTAAAAAATGAATAAACCACCAACTGCTTTTCCAGTAATTTTTTGTGAGCTGAAGCATCGCAGGCTGTGGCATCACTCAACAAAATTAGATGTATTTACAAACCGTTCCATAACAATATTTATAGAAGTGATAAAATTTAACATGTCACATTTTTACCAGTAACATCTCTAGTAATACGTTATTATTCATCTTAACGACAACCGTTAAAATACACTATTACGTAATTTGTAGCATAGATATCATAAACGAAACCTTAAATCTAGCTCTTGAAAAGTGTGACCTTTGTTGAAGTCTATACACAGATGACTTCAACGTTTAAGAAAGGATGGCAGAGAGAAAAAATATGTTGTAGCTTGTAACAAAAATCTCAGTAATGATATTCAATTAGTGAAAACGTTTGGTTATATCACTCACTCACTTCCACAGTTATGCGAACTAAGTTTTGAATCGTCGAGATGCCAAATACTTCATCCTTTCAGCTGCAACATTTTCACGCTTTGCAAAAATCTCAATATATACTATTTTACAGAAATTTCGCATCATACGAATACTCACAATTATTAAACAATAAATGGATGCTCTTAAACTTATAACAACTTCTACCAGAAAACTACAAATACTGAGTCCGCACACTCCACAAAACAAATAAAATATAATAACAACATTTCCTCTCATTGTAGGCTTCTCCACAACAACTTCCGTCGCTCTTGCATATTCCTCTTCAACTACACGGCCGTTGGCAGACCCAATCACGTTAGCCCACCACAACCAAATTCCCGAGCTCTCAATAGATCTAATCTTAGGCCAAACGTTGAATGGAAACCATCCAAGAAAATCAATGGTGATCACATCAGCCATTAGAATATCTTTGCCAACGTAAACATACTTTAGGCTATCGTTTTTTCTCAGCCTTTGCGCCAGTTTGAATGCAAACACTTCAGGAAGAATTAGTGCTGATCTGTTACAAAGTTTTACAGATGCAGTTACAAGTTCAAACTGTTTATTACAAAATGTTGAAAATCGCAAAGATGCGTCTTGAAAAGATTTTAATGCTTGTTGATGAAATTCGTAGAAAAGGTCGTGAATGCCGGAATGAAGTCCAGAATAAGCAATGTACTCCTTGGTTACATTTCCATTGAATGTATCCAGCTTTGATAAACGTAAAACCTCAGACTCAAGTTGGAAATCATATCCAAAACGAGAATCGGATAATTGATGATTTGATGTTTGTGTGACGTTTCTAGACATATACGCCATCTCTAGAAATCGTAAATTCTCTATAAAAAGCATAGTTTGTACAGTAAAATTGTTGGAAACGAGTTGCTTAAAATTTCGAACCGGAAGCAGTTTTTTAGGTGCAATAATATTATAAACATTATCATATTTGTAGGCATTGCTTAGCACTGTTCCTGCGATCAGCAACGAACCAAGCATCCATTTTAAAGAAGAAAAATTGAGATTGCTGCCTACAAAAGCTTCCCCTTCTTCAAGTAATATAATGAACGGCTGCAAAAACAGGTTTGATGAAAACTGCTTAAAAGCTTCCTTTCCACTTAATTTAGTACGAATAGCAACATTTAATTTCTCAACAGAATGGAACAAGAACGGAAATAGCCCCACAATTAATACGACAATCAGCAACCAAACATGCCATTTGTAGACACTGACAAATTCCTCAAAGCCCACAGCTTTTTCGGGTGGTTTTCCACAACTCAGAAATTTGAGAGTTCGCAACGGATTATTCATATGCAGCGGCAGAGTTACGTGCCTACTTTTGTTAAAACTCTTGAATCCTACACCCAAACGCTTTCGATAATTATATTCGTTCATGACCTTTACGTTTGAGCTAACACACTCAAACCTACGTAGGCTGTCATAATATTGAAGGGTTATGTTTGGAAGAATCAACTGTACAACATTAACTGCAGCATCGTGAACTAACTGTAGCTCACTGTCCCTATTATAAATTTCGGAGTTCAAATTACGATGATGCCAAACCATAAAATAAGGATTACCACTGCAATTGTGTTTAACATTGCTGAAATTAGCTTGTCAAGGAGGCCTTGTTCGGTTTCAAAAGAACAAGTGGGTTCCTGTGAAACATTTTAATGCTGGCAAGCATGGCATCAACTGACATTTTCCAGAACTGGGTTTGAAGTGGATGCAGACTTACATAAGTGTTATTAATATTTCCATCCTCTTCGGTTACAGCGCTTGATGACTTAATCCTAGAGCTGACATTAGCTGCTGATCACTTCATTGGTTTCAAGAAGAATGAACAGATCGGTAGTTATCGTATATCTTCCATCAAATGATTGAATCCATTTTAAAAGCTTATAGCTTAAGTCACGTTCGCTCAACTTACCGAATCTGTTGTCTATTATTAAAACGTTGAGAGGTTGCACGTACTGCTGCATATGAAACAAAAAGGAATTATTTGGACGACCAAGAACATGCAAATAATCTGTCAGAAATGTTATGCCGTCTGGTATTTTTAGGTCTTCAAAATCATGAGGATAAAGATCAATGCCGATTTCGCATTTTTGTGGCTTTGATTTTGCCACAAATTCGTAAAATTTCAGCACTAGACAGGGCTTAGGTGACGGCCATCATTCGCAACGGTAAATAAGTTGGAAAAAGTGCAAGAGTTTCCATATTCTGTTGACACATTTTGTTGAGGTTTCGTATCTTTTTGGACGGTAATCAAGTTGTATTTTTTTATTTCTCTTTCGGACTCAACCCAAATTGCCAATTCAGTTTGGATTAACATTAGCGGAGTTTCTGTTGGCAACAGATTAATTCCTCTATAGTTTGTGAGGTAAACGAAGCAGTTTTTAAATGGGGATAGAACTTGTTTGAGGTTTTCAATCGGTGTTTGAATTGCATTCCTTGCGGAGATAGAAAGGCGTGGATCCAAATTTTCTGCTTGTATATTTATAGTTGGCAGAATTTTATCAATAGGACCAGTTAATAACTCATCTCCGAGGCAGAAATAAAATGTTAAAACCGTTGCAAAAGTACAGATGTGTATGCGTTTTGGCCGCATCCTTAAACAACACATCGCGCGACAGCTTAAGTTTGTACTTTCGAATTTATACAGTTACTTGCTTAATTTTTCAGGTTGATGAGTTTTTAGAACCAGGTTAAGAAAGGTCGCTTAAAATCACATGAATCAAAATTGACATGAAAACCCTTTGATATTATGTTGCCTGTTTTTGGGTGTAACTCCTTGACAACTCGCACGATGTTAGTGTATATTATGAGCTATTTGACATGTATGCATGTTTATCTGTGGTCAGTATTAGAGTTAGAACGATATGGCTTACTTTACAAAAGTTAATTACATACTGGTCACTTTGCTTCGACTTTTAAGGTTTTATTATAACGGTAACATCCGTTTCTGCAAAAATATGGGTTAAACCCACATTCTATACAGGATATGTCACAAAACCTGATCGAACTGTAATTTTTATGCATACCATTTTGCAGCTGGAATGGATAATTTATGTTTAAGACTAGAAATAGAGCAGTTAATTAAACCCCAATCGACGGAGGCTTTAAATATTGACACTTAAGACTCACAAGTAACGTGTAGTTTGGCTAAGGTATTTGTTCAAAAACAGATTCACAAACGAAGCGTTTATTTTGTACTATATGTTTTGTCTGAGTAAACTTTTGCAATTAAGTTGACATTTCACAATTCCCTAAATTGCTGTATTGCTTAAAAAACTATTAAACAAAGCATCCTAAACGTTTTTAAAGACTTTTTCTTCGTTTCAGGAAAAATCAACTCAATGACGATTTAAAACTGCTTCACTTATATATTGGCGAAATGTGTATATATGTATTTTTGTTCCTGTTCGTCGTTATCATATTCAGAACTGGGCTTCAAGGTATGGCAATGACTGAGTATGTTTTTTTACTGTTGTTTTAAAACTAGACTGCAGTCTCAAAAAACGGACAACACGCGATTTAAATTATTCAGTTGTTTGTTACCGGGCGGTTTAGCATTACCAAGGTATGTAAGTATGCATATGGCTATATGAATATAAGTTACTGACAGTGATAAGATATCAAAGGCTTTGTATATTTAACTCCTTAAGTTATGGCTTTTTTGGTCTCGGTTTGTTAGTTTGAACGTATAAAAAATATCGATTTGACGATAAACCATAACGTCAGCTGTTGCTAAAGGTGTTTATCCTATATAAAGGATTTTTTTCCACGAGTTACCAGATTGAGCCAAAGTTTGCATGCTTACATGTAGTTAAAAAGGGGACATCATATTAGGGCAAAGTTACCTAATGCTCACGTTGATTTGACGTATTCACGTTTTCCTATATCTCAGACAATGCTTTGTGCCGATATTTTGTAGTTTTTGTTGCTGTCTAGATTATGCGGAAAGTATCTCAAACAATATAGCACGCGACTTTATTTGTTCAGTCGTTTTAGACGGAAAACTCATGCAAAACAGAAAACTATATGCTTGTGGCTGCAAACTTTTAGTTGTTTAAAGGCAGTGGAATTTTATGAAAGTTTTATTAAGCCAAAAACTTCAGGCACTACGTGGTTCTTATGGTATCAGTGCCATCATTTTTATAACATTGATATCCCAGCAGAATAGTTTAAAAAAAATATATTTCTGATCTGATGAATATCCGATTTGCCGGCAGGCCTGCAGAATCTTCTATTTTGGGGGTGGGGGCTCGCCGGAAGATAATTTAGGGGAAGAAATTTGAAAATAAAAACATTAAAAAGGAAAAAATATATTTTCTTCCCGGTCTAAAGTTAGCTTCCCATTTCCTAAATTTTCTTCCCATTTCCCAAATTTTCTTCCCGGTCCAAAATTTTCATCCCATTTCCTAAATTTTCTTCCCGGTCCAAAATTTTCTTCCCATTTTCCAAATTTCCTTTCAATTTCCCAAATATTCTAACCGTTTCCCAAAATTCCTTCCTATTTCCCAAATTTTCTTTCCGATCCAAAATTTTCTTCCAATTTCCCAAATATTCTTACCATTTCCCAAATTTCCTTCCTATTTCCCAAATTTTCTTTCCGATCCAAAACTTCTTTCCCAATTTCCAAATTTTATTCCCTTTTGCTAAATTGTGTTTTCATTCAAGGAAACTATAAACTCATTTCGTAATTATTTCAGAGATTTACTATTTCAGGATTTTTATTTCAAAATTGGTTTTTCGAATATTGTGACACATGTGACAACTCAAATATTTCTCAGATAATTTCAAATAAAGGGGTGGGAATATGTGGTTAACAAAATACAAAATGCATTAGATTTAAAGTTAAAGCATTTATCAATGGATGCAATGGCACGCCTAAAAGAGCAATAATTGGCAATAGTAATGTAAGACACAGATGGGTTTTCTATTGCTTGATAGCCGGACCACAGTATTTCTCCCCAGGAGTACAGAAACTACTTAATTCCTGAATTTTTAAAATACAAATTGATTGTACTGCATCCGTTGTCGGAAAGTTTTGGTATGTTTTAGGTCGCTTATATATCTTAATGTACTGCCTCATGAAGGTGTAAAAGAAGTTTTTGATTCGATCTTAACTAAGGAAATTAACACAATTTAGTGCACTTATGCCATTTGAATGATTAAAAAAATCTTGCACTAGCAATGCAAAAACTGTTGTTCAAAACTAATGCTGGAAGTAAATCGTTAAAGTTTTATATTAAATGCTACGTTTAAAATTGTGCCATACAATCCGAAAACCCAAATTCCGGTTTCACAATGTAGACTTCCCAGTTTACAAATCGAAAACGTACCGTAAGCTAAAAAATGTAATATCTAGACGATACTGTAAAATCGGGTTTTCACTTGAATGCTAAGAACGTTAAAAGCAACTGAAAATTATGAAGCATGATTCCGCGTGATAAGCAAGGTACGGTGCATTTATTAGTTCTTGTAGATGCTACATAACACTAAGTATTAATTAAATTAATTACCATTTCTACATTCAAGTATTTAAAGTCAAATGTGATCCGATCTCAATGAATTTAGTAATTCTGTTTATATAATGCTGGCTTTTAGGAATCTTATTCTTTCTCATTAAGGACTCTTCTGTTAACAAACTGCAATAAGTACTTCGTTAAACGTATGCTTCAGTTCCGAAAATTAACAATTTCTAATGTAAACCAAAAATGCGTTCTTAGATTTTACGGTCATCGTTTGTAAATTACGGAAATGAAGTGCGCTGCTGGTGACGTAATTAATGGGAACAAGTTTTCAAGCTTGTTCCTTTTTTACAAACAACCCATTTGAACAACGAGGGTGATTTTGGTATTTTTGTGTAAAGTAATGTTTAAAACGAACAGCAATAAAATTTTAACCCGAATACATGCATATAAAAGACCATGTAGTCGGAAAGTGTGATATGAAATTCATGTGTGAATTCTGGCAATAAAAATCATGGCAAAAAATTCCTGAAAATGTCCGGATGTCCGCTTTTGCCCATTTTGTTCGCAGTGTGCAACAGCGACCAAAATATTTGAGTGCAATTCCGATTGCTTACTTGGTGGATTAGAAAAATGGCTTAATATTTTTCTACACCCAGATCTGCTTCTCTCTCCAGATCTCACTAAACATGGGGTAAAACTGATAGAATGCGCCTGTCCATATAAACCTTATGGACTGTGATATGTCGATTTTTTGACATCATGAAGTACCATCTTTCATAAAAAGTACAAATTTTTAACTGAACTGAATTGCAGTATAACCGAATATTGATATCGGCATGTTCTGAGCTCGCTTCCGATTGTAAAGGATTCTGTACAGTTACTAAAGAGAAAGAGTAATAAACTCGACATGTATTTCAAGCTTATACGACCTTCTAATTGTATTTAAGTCAATAACAATCCAGAAAAACGTACACATTAAGTATTTAACGGGATATTGGCTGTATGTCAAGGTTTTTCTTTTTGTTTTAATTAAGGGGTTTAATAGGGGATGGGGGGGGGTCTGGTGGGCAGAGCTCCCCGGCTAACAAATAATAACAAATTTTCAGCGGAAGATTTGTGGCTCCATCACCGGAAGATTTTCACGGTCAAGAAGATTCAGCAAACCTGTTTGCCGGTCAGACAAAGAATCACACAAATATACGAAAGTGAACCGTTTTATTGCGATTTGATTCAATTTTTATCTATTACAGAAACCAACACAAACATCTTTCAATGGAGAAGAAATGCTTAACAGGAATTACTGAAATGTTGTGGTCTCCCTCTTCGTGACACCACAGTTAGTTTAATGATACTCCTTTTTGCTTGCAGGCATGTGGAAAAAAACAAAACTTTCAAGCACTTGCGCTTACTCATAACACAATAGTTTTACTATAAAATATTGTAATAAAATCTAACATTTTGTCCAATATAGACAAATTTTTATTTACTTTACGATAAAATGGCAGATATTAGTTTTAACGACATTTATAGCATATTTGATTAGTTAAATGTGCTTTCATTGGCTAGAAAAACAAAAACTCAATATATTTTGTTACGTCATTTCACATTAAAGCATTGTGGAATTAAATACATATAAGAAGGAATTGTAGCTTCTTAACTCGAATTGAATCCGAAAACTGTAGTTCAGATTACACTCGCTTTTTCAATACATTGGGTGTTTTTGTTTGAGAACAAGACAGATTTTTAGAATTCGTAAAAATCGTGTGGTAATGAAAATTGGTGCCAAAAATGGGATCATAGGAATTTTTATATTTTGACGTGTTTTCTTATGGGTATGATGTACCTCCAGTTCCTGTGCCTATGTGTGGGATACAGACTCCAATGCATTGTTTTGCTACAGTCATTATATTTCAGCATTTGTATGAAAACAGATGGGTGTTTTACATTAACGGCTGGATGTCCAACCTGGTAGTTGACAGATTAAGCAGAATTCAGGTTTGAATCGTCACGTTCATTCTTTACAGGAAAGGGATATTGTATGTATTGCTTACTCAGTGTTCTGCTAATGGCTTTGATCAAGTGAAGCTCAAAGGAAATGTTGCGATCATCTTTATAATTTTATGTGGTGCTATGTTCTCGCTGCATTTTGTGATTTGGTTTAACGGAACTAAGGATTCATTTGTATGTTTGCCCGCATCGTATGTACATCCTGAAATTTCTCTCAATGAAATCAGCTATAAAATTATTGTAGATAAAAGAAATAATTCTAGGGAAAATCATATCACAATAGTAGATAAACAAACATGGTAATTAAATTTTTCTAATAGGCGAAATTTCTGAACCACAGCCTAGCTTATGTAAACTCTACAGTTGGCTTTACCCGAAACCTTCTATACACATTTTTATCTCGCTTTGCGAATATTTCTTTGTAAGCAATTTTTAAATATATTCTTATTTTACGAATGCTTTCAATTATAAAATTATGAATACGTGCTCTAGCACTCACAAGACGTTCCCCAAGAAAACTACAAATACTAAGTCCGCAGACTCCACAAAACAAATAAAATATAACAACCACATTTCCTCTCATTGTTGGCTTCTCCACAACAATTTCAGTTGCCCTTGCATATTCTTCTTCAGCAACACGACCACTAGTGGATCCAATTACGTTACTCCACCACATCCAAATTCCCGAACTTTCTATAGATCCAATCTTACCCCAAATGTTGAGTGGAACCCACCCTCTAAATTCAATGGACATGAGCTCAGCCAGTAGAAAATCCTTACCGACAAAAGCATACTTAAGCCCATCTACTTGTCTCATGCTTTTTGCCAGTTTCAGGGCAAACACTTCGGGAAGAATTAGTGCTGATCTGTTACAAATTTTTAATGTTTCAGTTACAAGTTTCCATTGTTTCTCGTGAATATTTGAGTCCTGTCATCATCATACCATAAACTCTTGTTGTTTCGAACTTCTTCAAAAATATCTAGAGTACTGGGATGCATCACGAATTAGTGATGTACTTCCATGTTACATTTTTGTTGAATTCGTCAAGTAGATACAAACTTGCAACCTCGAGTCAAGAACGTACATCCTTCCTGCCAACTGATGTTCCGAAAACTGAGTCACATTTCTTCAAACCACGTTAACGAGCTGAAATCCTCATCTTCCACGAAAATCATTGTATGTATTGTAAAGTTATTAGAGATAAGCTGCTCAAAATTTCGATATGGAAGTAATTTTATGGGTGCAATAATATTATAAACATTATCATATTTATAAGCATTGCAATTAATAATGAACCAAGCATCCATTTCGTCGAAGAAAAATTGAAATTGCAGCCTACAAAAGCTTCTCCCTCTTCAAGTAATATTATGATTGGCTGGAGAAACAAATTTGACGAAAACTGCTTGCAACTTTCTTTAATTTTGTATCAGAATTTTACGTTAAATTTTTCAACGAAGTGAAATAAAAAAAAAATCCACAATAAGGACGACAATTAGCAACCAAACATGCCATCTGTAGATGCTAACAAATTTTTCAAAACCACGGATTTTTGGGAGGGTTTCCCACAACTCAGAAATTTGAGTGATCGTAACGGATTGTTCATCCGGAGTGGCTTACTGATATACTAAGTTTTATCAAGCCTGTTTAAAAATACATTTAAAAACGTGTTGTGACTTATAGCCATGCCTGCCTCTCTTAGTTTCATATCTAAACACTCAAACCGAGCAAAGAGGTTACTGAAATGGAGAGTAGCGTTCGGAAAAACCATTTGTACCACATTAGCCGCAGCATCCCAAACCAGCTGCAGCTCACCGTTTCTGTTAAATGCATCCGAGTTTAATTGACGGTGATGCCAAACAATAAAATACGGATTTCTACTACACTGCGGCTTGAGACTTTTGTCCTCTTGATCTTTTGCGTTGTTATTTAAACTTTGCCACGCAACAATTGGATTCTTGTGAAACTTTTCAAGCTTTGAAAGCATTGCTTCGACCGACATTTTCCAGAAATTGCTCTGAAGTGGATGCAAACTCAGAGAAACTGTATTATATTTATCATTTAATAATTCGATCGTCAGAGCACTCGAGGAAAATATCTTTGAGTGAATATTTGTAAGCGTTTTTATTTTATTGGTTTCAAGAGTAATAAACAAATCTTTTGCTATCGTGTACCTTCTGACCATTGTTCTTCTCTCCATCCAACATTGAACCATATAATTTTGTTCGTGCTCCTGAAGCTTGCTGTTGGTTTTTTCATATATCAAAATATTTAGAGGTTGTGCAGACGGTTGCATATGAATTCGATCAAAAGTGGTTCGAACTGGCCAACGAAAAGTAAACAAGGATTGAAATCTTTCAATTTTTGTGCCGT
This sequence comes from Orchesella cincta, assembly GCA_001718145.1. Lineage (NCBI taxonomy): Eukaryota > Metazoa > Arthropoda > Collembola > Entomobryomorpha > Orchesellidae > Orchesella > Orchesella cincta. The sequence goes on from LJIJ01001522.1 coordinate 13,754, forward strand.
TCGTCTTTCTTAAATTAAAATGCCAAATAAGGTGATAGTCCCGAGGATGAAGCTCAATATTGACTTGACAGTTTTGTGTCTTGGATTTTGCCACAAAAGTGGAAAATTCCAGCAGGAGACAAGGGCTCTGGAAGTTATCGCCACTGAAAAAGAAGTCAGAAAGTTCACAGGGAGTTTCATAAAAGCCAGAAAAATTTGGTCGAGCTTTTGTACCCTTTGGAACAAAAATCAGGTCGTGTTTTTTCATCCATTCTTTGTCAGACTCAACCAAAATTGCCGATTCGGGTTGTCGCAATATTATCGGGGTTTCAGTGGCAATAAATTAATTCCTCTGTAGTTTGTTAAGTGAACGAAACAGTTCTTGAAGGTGACAGAAATTCATTCAGGTTATCAATCGGTGGTTGAATTTCCGTCTCTGATGAGGGTAATAAGCGTGGATCTATATCTTCGGCTGGAATATTAACAGCTTTCAAAAGTTTTCAATAGAACCGATTAATAAATCATCCCCAAGACAAACAGAAATTGTTAAAAACGTGATGAAGATCCGAATGCCGTTGTGAGTTTGCCTCATTTTGAAACTGCAGCAATCCAGGTGGAACTAACTCTTTATTTTAAAAATTTAAAATCGCGGATAATGATATTTTTGAAGGACTGGTATCGTCAAAAACGTTTGAATGTTCCATAATAGTTGAAGGTACGTCGCTATTTATAGTAAAACTTTCTTTTGATCAATAAATTTCTAAAGCAAAATTGTAAATTGGGTTTAAAACGAATGGGTTAGAAAGGCTAACAAGAGAAGGTTGGGATTGTGCTGTGTGTTTGCATATGAGACTCCAAGACTACTGATACAACATTCAGGTATGTATTGTATTATATTGTTGGTATAGCCACTTGGCTTTTTTAACAAAAACCAATTACTTAATGGTCACGTTGATTTGACGTATGCACGTTATTCCAATATCCCAACCAATACTTTGCCCCAAAATTTCGTTGTTTTTTTGCTATCTAGATTAACTGCAAAGTTGGGCGTGCCTGGTGATGTCGACTTGTATTAGAAAGAAACAAAGCAGACTAGAAAGTCTCTCAAACCAGATAGCACGCGATTTAAATTATTCCGTCGTTTTAGACGGGCATCTCATGCAATACAGAAAACTATTTGCTTGTGGCTGCAAACTTTTAGTTGGTTAAAGGGAGTGGAATTTTAGGAAGGTTGTATACAAAGCCAACCGCTTCAGGCACTACGTGGTTGTTATGGTATGAGTGCCATCTTTTTTATAACATTGATATATAAACAAGATAATTTAATACAATATTTTATGTATTTGTGTCTTCGCGATCATATGAGCCTAAAAAGCTACAAAAGAGACTGATTAGAAAATCTGATTTCGGTCACACAAAGAATCACACAACAAAGTGAACCTTTTTGCGATTTGATTCAATTTTATCTATACCAGAAACCAATACAGAATATCGTCCAGAAATGTAGAAGTAATACTTCACAGGTAATGCTGAAATGTTACGGTGATCCCCTTCATGACAACACATTTAGTTTAATGATACTCTTTTTGCTTGCTTGCAGGAAATGCAATACAAAGGGAAATTGATAAAATTGAGATGTTGTATCGACTTGAGAAAAGGGTAACCGTACTTTTTATGTAGTCTTCATGCAAAAGGCATGCGTATAAAATGCATTGCTGTAGACATCTCAACACTTAAAGAACTATTGATAACAAAAAGTCTCATTTGCAAATAAAAAACGTGTTGTACTCTGCATTCCCATTATTTTACTATGGTTTTCTCATCTAAAAAGTATACATCAAAGGAATGGATTCATTGCAACCAAATGAGCATTTTCGGATGACATGTAATGTTCAGGATTTTGCTCTCTCATCAACACTGATTAAATAATAAATGAAAACCATCATGAATGAAAATGTTATCAGTCATAAATATGATGCGTTTACGTCGAGGCTCATCGTGTTTCATAAGTAATAAAAATAAAGAACATTGTTCGACCAAATCCACGGCAAAAAGATACTTTTACTATTTGCTGAGCTTTAAGTAACGATGATGATGACTGTGTTTTGTTCTGTATTGTGTGCATTTATTTCTTGTTTATGAGCACAAAAAGAAGAACAACGAACACTGGATGCATTTTGTTTTTATGAATCACATTATGCTTTCTTTCTTAGCGTCTTGGAAAATTATGGTCATGCTTTTGAAGTAACATCAATGGCTCCCTGGTGAATATGTGTTATTTTAAGATTCTTTAGTTTTGTTAGTGAGTGCAAAAGAAAAACATGGGAAAACATTCATTCATTATTTTTTTAACAAAACCATTATTAATATTATTAAAAAAATATACTTCATGCTTTCCCGATAAAATACAAACATTATAAACACTTTTGAATTTTCTACCAGCTAGATTTGTGAAATGTTTAAACGTAAATGTTTAAAACTACAGTAATAATGCTTTAACTATATTTAACTCTGGAGTAGATTTCTAGTTTTCACTGCTAGCACGCAGTACACCGTAGCATATCCCACACAACAGAAGTAATTATTATTTAATGCAAAGTAGTTTGTTGTAACTCGTACTTAAATATTTCAGTAATATACGCGATTACATATAATTTCTGTTTAATATATAAAATTCAAGCAATCCAAACACAATTTTATTGATTTGCCGCATGTAAAAGCATCCGCAGCACCCACACATACATTTATGTAAGCAGTATTCCACGAGACTGATATTTATTTATGGTACTAGTCATTTTGCTCATAATGATAACAAAAAGGACATTTTAGTGATTCAAATGAACTGATTTATTTGCAAAGAATCATTTTAGTTTGAATACTAACTGAGATTTGGCTTGCAAATACATCCATTATAATCTAAATTTAAATCATGATTGTTTGTGACCTGAATGATTTCTTCAATCTTTAGCATTCCGGTACATTTTTGCACAAGCTAATTGATTATCTTATTCACTCAAACTTGAAAATGGATCTGACTAATTGGCTGTTCTACATTGAACGCTTGCAATCCATTCTTACTTCAAATTTAAATAAAATCAAGAGCTTGTTTGAACCAGGTCTAAGCCCGAGTACAAGACTTCTAAGCTTCGACTGTTTTCAAATATGTTTGGTCAGCAGTCAGAACCATTGCTTACGAAACATTATTGATTCTGGCGGAAGACAACAACTGGATTTTTATCCTGAAAATGTCTACAACTATTTTCGGAATGCTACTACAGGAATAATCATACTACTCATAATTATAGCATTGAAGTTAGGAATTAATTGGATAATTTCGGAGCCATACATTGTCACCGAAATGTAAAACCAGCATTGATATATTAATAACAATCTGAAACGAACATGCGGAAGAGATGCTCATGCAAGCATCAAATTTCATGTCGATTAAACAATGTTTAATCTTATACTACTAAATAGAATGTACTAAATAGAATGTTATTAAATATCGCGATCCTGAAATTTCAAATCGTTTAAAAGTTAGCCTGAAACTACACACTCTCCCCGTGGGTAGACTTTTCATGGCATGTTGTATTATGAGAAACTCATTGTCTCCAGGTTTTTGAATCGGTTATGGTTGTGACATTCTTTGAAACAGAACACTAAAACCGCCAAAATAGGTTTTATGAATCAAACGATGTATCGTTATTTATTTATTCTTTACGGTGACAAAGACTATGCGACTTATTGCAGAGGTTTCCGAAATGAAGTGAAATTAAGTACAGATTTACGGATATTGGTCTCCCAAAAATAGTTGACCGAAGTTTGCTAACATTTTAAGTTTCAACAACTAGCTATCGAGTTTGCTACAAAATGGAAAGAACTTCATTGCTTACCATTATGTGCTTATTCCACAGAGCGCAATATGCTTCTACGCAGATTAAAAACGTGAATAGTCTAATTCAGAAAGCTGCTATCCCTGGGAATTTTCAAAATGAGAAATGTTATATATGAAACATTTCAGTGATCCACACTCAGACACCCTGGGGTTTTGGATTGCGCAAATCATTCAAGGATGCTTTGCCAAGAGTTGATAATCCTTTTCAGGAATGGCTCTGAAGATAATACTAAGAGGATCGCCGTTTATCGGCCGCAATTAATTGAACACCAAACTTTCATCGACCGCTGCTTAAAACCCTTTTATGTAACATTTAGCATTCAACAAGCTTTCTTGCTTTCTTTATAAAGTGCTTCGCAGAAACCCTTTTGTGAAAGCTACAAAGCTCAACAAAAGCTCGGCCTGAGTTGGACCAACTAAAGACAAATGTTACCAATGCGTTCGCGCTGAATGAAGAACCTTATGGCGCCAACCATGTTGGAGCTTTTTGGAATCTAAGAGGAATTCCTTGTTCCGTGGTTACAGCTAATTTCTTGAAGAATCCTTAAAAAGACTTGTATATGGAATGTTCAATTATTTAACCTAACCTAACGATGTCACGTTTGTCCCAAGTGAATTGGCGTATTGAAGTCCTCTAACTCCAGCTGAGCTTTTACAGGGTCTGGTCAACACCTGATTGTAGCCAGAGGATTGCAAAAGCTGCTGCAAAATTTTAACGTTTGAAAGTTTTCGTAAAATGCATCAACGTGATAATTCATGGTTTTAAAGTTACAGCTAATCAAACTTGTAATAAATTGATGGACATACATTGTCTACCAGTTTTTTTAAAAGCAAGTACATCGATGTACCAACTAAAAGAAACACGACAATAAATTAAGGCGGACGTCAGTTTTACGTTTTATGTGCCTGTTTTTCATTATAGACAATTCAACACTACTTCAAATTTGTTTCTAAATTGGCAGTTTTTGCTATCGCATCATCGCAAAAAATTTTAAAAAAACGGCAGATGCTTGTCTCCCAACGCTTATACCTTAAGTTGACAAACAATTCATACCAAAAACACGTAACCTAACTAACCTAACATTTAAAACGAATGCAGTAAAGTAGCGGATTTCAAAAACGAACACCGGCACAAATAAACGACTTGTAATAATATCTTATTACAGTCAGTTGACAATTGTCTATGTTCATTTAAATGAGACAATGAAACTGAAATTGCAGGTTGACAACTCCCAAAAAGTATCTACCTTCATCAAGATCCTTCTAGAAATAAATGTTAAGTAATCTCGTTCCAGTACATTGTTCACCAAACGCAATCTAAAGGAAAACAATTTCTGATTTCCCTAAAATAAACGAATTATAAAGCTCAGAAATTTATCAAGAGACAAAATATTAGTAATTTTCGGAACACTATAGGAAGATATCACGAAAGGGATACGTTAAAGCTGCGTAAGTTTGATATTGTGGAATAGTGACTTGATCCAAAGTCTTCCAAAATAGTTATGAGTCCAGCAGTAGTTACCATGGCAAATATACTGATTCTTCAGATCCAACCGCCAGAGAAAAGGTTCTGCAACTGGGAAACAACTCCTTGCTAAGATTGTCACGTTCTTAGCTCCGGTGAAATCAACCCTCGATCCGAAGTGCGGGCGGATATACTCTTAGGCCTGAGGGAGGTAGTTCCCCGAATGAAATCGACTTCAAATTATCTACCCAGAACTGAACATTCTCTGTCGGCATTGTTGACTAATAAAAACGGTATTGGTTCATCACCACGGAATGTCAAAATATGAACGCTCACTACGAGCTTCACTTTAATCTGAATATCGGGTTTAGCTGGGCTGTTCTAACATTGACACTTGCAAATTTGATTCTACATTAACATAACATCTCGAAAATTTTGTCCTACGACCTGAATAAAGCTATCCAATAAGCCAGATCTAGGCTCGGCTAAGTAAATCAACACTCTACTGTGAGAAACTCATTGAGAGCCTGCTAAGAATTCTAAAACTAGATCTCGAATATGTTATAGTTCCCCAGTCTGCTGCTATGATCAAGTCGAGTAACAATGGATAACTCCTCATATTCATCATCAGTCATCATCGTGCGGGTAATGTGAGCCGGATTTCCTATAGTTAAACTCTCATATAACGCAAAACTAGCGGGTTCTGCATTTGATGCTTTCCCAATCCCATTCTAACAGGCCTTCCCGTTGGTGGTCTTATTAACCACGTGTAAAAAATCCTAAACTTACATTGTTTTAAACATTCTTTCTCAAACGTATATTAAGTTAATATTATTAACACAAATACAACCAGGGAACAATTGGGTAAAAACTCTCAAATTTCTTACCAAACCATTTTTGCATTCGTTTTCAATCTAAAACTAGGCAAACCTAACTGCAAAATTTCTGGTTTCCTCAAATATGCTCTTAAGAAAACGAAATAGATCACCCTTTTTCTGATCATTCAATCGAGGAAATCATCCATTGCTAAACCTGTCACATGTTTAGCTTCTGTAAAGGTCAACCTCGATCACGAGTTTATCAGAATCTCGGAGCTATGGCGTCAATAATAACTTCAGTACACAGCGTCAGATCCTGATTCTTGAAGCGAGGCTTTGGTTTCTCCATTGACTACAATTGCGAGTAGACATCTCAGACCAAAGCTTGGCCTGTAAAGCTAGAGCTGGCGATTATAAAAACATGTCACAGCTGTACATTCCCAAGAAATATCAAAGTGTAAACTCGTCTGTATTTAAGTGCAGAAACTTGATGTAACATGTCATTACTGAATCATCAAATGCGTACTCGCATCGGTGAATAGTTTTCCAACGGGTCATAACGCCAACTAAAAACGTGTGCGCAAACCTTTTTGTAAAAAAGGTCGGTCCGAAGAAGCTACTGAGCGAGTTGAAAATAATCATATATCAATTGTCAACATGTAGAACCAAAGTAGTATAAACTATTTAAATCTCATATCTAAATTTCATAACACATTGAATTTTACTACGTTTTCCCTTTGGACCGAAAGAAAGCGAATAAATCTTTCTGCAACCTTGAGAAAGTCTTATGCTTTAAATATATGCTTGGCGAGAGGTTTTTACACGCAAATATGAGAGTTAAACTTTTTGTTTGGATATGCTTGGTTTCCTATAGTTAGCCTAAAATGCAATATTAATCACTATTGGCAGTTGTCAAACTCGTTGAACTTAAATTTCTTGTAAGCTACCTGGTTCGATAATATAAGTTATAAGTGTATTCTGATGTTTATGAAGTAAAACTAATTAATACGTCGTTATTACATCTAAATGAAATTCAATGTAGTTACCAATGCGGAAGTTGAAAATGCATTATGTGGGATACGCATTGGTCTAGCATGTCAATTTAAATACTAAATTGGACTAAAACGAACCTTAACCAGTTATTAATTTATAAATCGACTAATTAGTACATACACATCGTGCATTTCATTAATTTGCACTTGCACCCGCATTCTACGCTCTCACATTAAAACCCCAATCATGGCAAAAAATAACCGACCAAAAATAATTGAGTGTAAAGACTATGAATAAGATTTGTAAGAAATATTGTAATTCTATATTTATTTCTGATACTCTAACTCTAAAACCAATATAGCAAAAGGTAAATACCTGCTCCAGCTAACGACAGTGTAAAAGTTTACACGATTTGAGTCTGTACGGTTTATAGACAGTTGAGTCGAATTCTAAACGTGGTTCATGCATCAACTCAAAATAAATTCAATAATTCAAGCGCGATGCACGATACCTGTAGCGACAGAAAGCAATAGTTAGAATGGAAAGTACGCAGTATCAAGCTACCAGTAATTTATTCCCATGTTTCTGTTGAAATTGGCGGGAAAGAGTAATTAAAAGTTTAGCTACTCTAATTGCTGTGTAGTTGATCCTTATCAAGTTCCTTTCAGGGCTTTTAAGAGAAGGAAAGGAAGGAATAAATTCACTATTCATGTTGATCGTTGTTGGAACAGCCTAGAAAAATCAATAACGAAGAAATCATTTGGAATGTTAGATGTGTTATGAAAACTTGAATAATAAGGCACCAGTTATACTTATCAGTATGTACGTAACGTAAATGGTTTAGTCGAGTATGTGCACCAATAAATAATGCAACACTATAAAGCAAAAAAAGTAGAAAGTAAAGAAGTTTGTATACCTTATTATTCTGGTTACAGCACCAGTCAGTGAGTGAGAGCTTGACCGATTATTAGTGTATATATAAAAGTTCCATGCGTCATTTGTCATTATATATTTGGGAAAGTGGATGAACTGAAAGGAATAAAAATCAACTTTGAATAGATAGATTAATACAATTTTCCGATTCGGAATCATGCATGGCCGCAACGCCATAAAGATAATGAGCGCAACCCATGCGAGTACAAATATGTAAAAACTGTACTACAACTTGTGTGAACATTTTGTAGCGATACATAGGATGACTTTTCCTCTTTTGTGTCACGTTACAAATACTTGAAATGTTATAGCTTTTAGCCAAAAAATCAGTCGTTGACATCTGAATCATATCATATAAACGATATCATTTCAAACATATTCTAACAGAAATACTCCATCGGAGTTTTTGCACAGGGAAAATGTTAAAGAAACGAGGTGACGTAATTGCCATGAGTAATCAGAAAGGAGCATGTTCCTGCTTCTACGTTCTAACTCTGGTTCAATGTCAACTGATAAGCAGCCGTGCAAAAGCAATGGAAGAACAGCGTGATGCACTATGCAAACAATGACAATGTTGTTTAATACCAGAATATATCCTATATATCCTAATATTATTCGAAAGCATCACTCTCCACCCTGTACATTTCCCTTTCTCGCTATCGTATCTCATTCTTTCTGGCAGTCTTCTGGAAACAATAAGATTTCATATACATAGTTTCGCATACATGCAAGCAAGTACAATCCCTTTGCGTTTTATGTCATAATAATGACGCGTTTGGTGACGAATATTCACATTCCAAGAAGTTCATTTCTTGGTGCTGCTGTCTAATACTTACTCAAATTATGATACTAACACGTAAATGTACAGCCATACACCATAAAGCATTTACATGCATTCAAGGACATTTAGTTGTTTGCTCTTTCTTACTCGCGAAGTTGGCACAAACATGGTACAAGTTGTTGTACCTAACAAATGGTTTAGTTTACAAGCTTGTAATTTAATACTGAAAAGATTATGACATTTTTACAGAGGAACGGAAAACGTTTTGGAAAGAACCAATCTCGATTTTCCACCTTTCGTCATAAAATTTGTACCATGTATCATATAATGCGAAGTAGCAGCAAAGTTATTCAACGATGCAGTTCTGAAGGTTGTAATAATGTTTCGTCTCAGCAAAGCAAGCGAATTAAAATGCAGAGATGCTTGAATTGTAATCTAAAAGCCTTCATTGGGAAAATGAATACAATGAAAAAATTACCATACCTCTAAAACCGGGTAGAAATGATTGGGTAGCTTTATACAGTGTCGCGTCCTCTGGAACTGTGGAAATCAAACCCTGAGAAAAGCTGAAAAGAACCCAAACAAGAAGAAATTTAATATGTATCTACTTCCGAACTAAATATCCCGTAATAGGAAAAACAGTGAGTTTCGTAGAAAACATGTTTAATGTTAACTACAAGCCCTAAATAATTTGAAACGAATGTAAAAATTGTGAAAAAATTTATTATTTACCATTTTTTGCCTCGATTTCCCCTGTCGATTGCAAAACCGATGGTAGTTTGTCATCAGAGTCAACTTACTATATTGTAACCATATCATGGGCTCTGGTTTTCTTATTACACGATTACTTTTGTTAGTAGTAGCTCAGTTATTTTATGAACATTTTAAACAAGTGTTGAATGAGTCAAATTTAGCTAGAGAAATTCACTCATAACTTCTTGCTTGGTTTTTGCTAAATGGCAGTATTTTGAGTGTCTGCAATTAAATGCTTGAGAACTTTTTGCTGCTCCTCTGTTCGTCTGCTTCTCCACTCAACTGACGCTGAGATATTTGTCACCGACTCTTTCTGCTCTGCTTGCTCTAGATTGTTCCAGAAGCTTGTAGCAGAATCGTGTAGAAGGACAGCGTGGACTCACAGCCTACAGGGACAATGTTAAAGAAAAACTGTGCTGTTGCATGCTTTCTGTTGGCCTAGAACGCGTTGTTGCTATGTGCCATAGTCTCGTTGCCTTTCTTCTTCATTTCATCAAACTCACCAGTTAAAATATCAAACAAACATGTACATGTTTTCAGAGCTGCTGCATGCATATTTTTGCTTGCTGCTCAGTGTCAGAAAATTATGAACACGATGCTATATTATTCAAAGAGCAATATGCGTTACCCTGAATATTTTCCACTCTCTTGCAAGTGCAATTGCTTGTGGGGAAATATGCAGCTATATACTTTTCAAGCTTAATGTGCAAGTGTTGCTTTCGCCTTAATTTTCGTGGCTTGGCATTATATATATTATTTTATATGCAAGAATGATGACAAAGAAACCCCATGAAATGTTTTTTTCGATGCTCATGAAAAACCTACTTTCCATTACACGTCAAAACTAACTAACAAAACAGAAAAAAATTGATTTCATGTGCAAAGCAATTATTTCTTGAAACTAATAAATTCGTTATACAAAATCATCTAGAGAACACATATAGCAAGGATAAGAATTTTATGTATGAATTATAGTAGAACACCTCCTCCATGGGGATGGCGTGGGCAGTGTTTCCCATAATACTGGCAGCGACTCTGGATTGCAATACTGACACGCGGCATCGGTTATGGTTAGCTTTGGACTCTCCTGTTATGTTTGAAATGCGTAATCCATAATTCAGCGGATCTTTGACCTTCTCCCAGTTCCATTCCAATCAATCCATCTGTGCTCGCCAAGACGATTCGAGTGAAAATGCAGCGCTCACGACCAACTTTGATGATGATAGTCAGTTACGTTACACAACTGCTTCTGCTCAACCGACCTGTGTAACGATGAGCTTCTATCGGCCGAGTGCAAACAACCGGCTAACTGATGGTGGCCCAACGATTGGGAATACTTCTCTGCCACCATCGCCTCTCTCACCGCCGCCTTCTTCCTCCTCAAAGCATTATTCCAATGAGATGACATCGACATCGCCCCGGAATCTTCTCTTGGCTATCGTATCATCAAATCATTATAATTCACACTTCTCACTGTTTTATTAAGTTGAACACGCCAAAATTAAAGCTCATTTTATTTACAAAGTTTCAAAATGAAATTCCAAATTATACTTGTATTGGCTTTTGTCTCCCTTTTGAATATTATGAGAATGCAAGGTAAATAACATTAACATCTCCATTACAAACACAGATTTTCCATATTTTCAATCAATTTTTGTCTTCCAAAAATGGGGTTAGCATAGAACTCTCAATTTAGGTATGGCTCCACTCTAGTGCCAAGTGTGTTAGGAGTCATCCCTACATCTAAATTGTCTTGTAATTGAATACACTCCCTAAACGTCATGGTCTTCAAAGATGGGCAAATCGTCTCAACGGCAGGTTGCGATCTTATTACTCCACAGTTTGAAAAGATCTAGAAAAAAATCACAATCACGCTCGAGATCTCTAGAGCTGGTTGAAAGTGACCTTGAAGCTTGAGTTGAGCGTGAAGGTGAAGACACTCAAAACCCAAATGGAGAGTTGGGCACTTCGCCCAAAGTGATTCAGGCGACAGAGTCAAGCCAAGGATGTGAGCCACCTGTACGGAAGTTCGAGTTCCCGCACCTCCAACCGTTTTGGAAATAGCAGACCTAACTATTTATTTAAGTTTTTCTACTACAATTATGAAGCTTTGTGCACGTTTCTAATTACTAGTTGGCTAGCTTGTAATAATGTGCAAAAGAAATATGATCAAACTGCAATTTTATTTTGCTATTTATTTATAAATTCGATATCATAATATTTCTGCTACATTCACCAGTTTATATTATAGACTTTATATTATTACACAAGTAGAATCATTCAAAGGTAAAGGTAAAGGTACTCATATTCTTCCTCACTTGGCTCCTCCTCACTTTCACTTTCGTCGCTGCTGCTAACCCTTCTTCGCTTCGGGTTGGATAAGCCGCGTTGTTGACCTCTTCCCAGATTCATTCTCGGTCCTGGTTTTCGACCTGAGGTCACAGACTGCTCGACTTTCACATTTGCACTTCCTTTTGCTGGCTTCACTTGAGCACTCGCATTATTGTAGTAGCGAACATGTTGGTTTAATCCTTTCACCGAGCTGAAGCAAGATCCACAGCGACAGACAACTGAACTGGGCTTGGAGGGTGCATGATGTCCGCCGCGCTGGTGCATCTTGGCTTTCTTCACAACCTCGACTATTGAAGATGCGGATGATGCCGAAGAGAGACTCACTACTGGCAGAGGTAGTTGCTCCTTCCACGCGTTCTTTTTTAATTCCAACTAAAACAAGAATAAATGAATGTTAAAAGGTTGATCATCATTATCACAAAACTCAAAGTGAATTAATTACCTCGAAATCCCTCCTAGTTTGGTTCTCGCCCTCCTCCGCATCGTCATCAGAGGCTGGAGCAATCGCCTCTTCGTCAATCTCAAGGAGACTCTGGCTAAATTCCTTCATCTCCTCCTCCATCTTGCTCATCATCTCCTCCGCCTCCATTTTCGCTTTCAGAGCCTCCTCCATCTCTGCCTTACATTTGGTTGCATCCTCCTTCAAAGTCTCTACCTCTTTGGTCCACTTCTCCTCCTTCGACTGGAGACGGACGTTCTCCTTCTTGAGTTTGAAGATCTCGCCCTTCCCCTTGTCCAACTGCTTCCTCAGCGACTCTACCAGATGCTCCTGTCCCATTATAGCTTGATCCTTCTCCTGAACCTGGAGTCTGGACGCACACAACTGTATCTCCAGCTTAATTATCCTCCGGTTCTTTTGGACGAAGGACTGAGAAATGGACTCCCTCCTCCTCTTGCTTGATGACAAGCTGGTGTCCCACCCGGAGGAACCTGATGCCGCTGATGAGTTTCCCTCCATGTCTGAAACTTTGCTGGGAAGGTGAAGAAACTGTGGTCAATTATTAACCTTTACTGAAAAGTGATATTTTGAAGCACGAGCAAGAAGAAAGTGAACATCACTCATGCACATTCAGACTTCAACAAAAAGGCGCAAAATTGAAATGCATTGTTTACGTCAGCTTTTGTGGATTTCTCAAACTTTTTCATGCACTATTTGATTCTTGTGTATTGTAGGAACAAAGATTTCAGTATTTCAGAGCAGAAGCTGCTTGGCATCATGCATGCAAAATTGGATGGGAATGGAACATCTCTCTCACCCTAATTTCTCGTGTATTCTAGTCTAGATTGGGTTTGTTGCATTTAACTATGAACGCCTGCTCAACATTTTAACCTTGGCTTAGCTTCCTTTGTTGCTCTTACAAACGTAATTATATTATAATGATCATAATATGCGTATAACTGGATTTGGGATGTGTGAAGCACCTGCATTTAATTGGAAAGAAATTAGAGTTAAAATATCATTTTTTGAGTTTCTTTTGTGAATGAGAATACGAAAGGGAACGGTGGGATAATGCAAGCGTAACATGATTACATGCTCACAAATGTAGATCATCATGATAATATGTCTGAACAAAACCGAAACGACATTCTCTTGTATTTACATCGAGAATCATATCTAGTCGGACATCTTTGAATGCTAGTGATTTTAGCTGCTGATAAATGATAACTGTGCACTTTCCATCGTTCTAGTAAAGAATTCTAAGGATATTTATTAAAACGCGATTCAATTGCCACTTTGCATAAATATATCTGATCAATTTGAAACAAAATTCACTGGTATGAAGTTCCTGACGCTGACGGTTACCAGTTGCATGGGAAACAGGAATAGCAGTGCTGATAGATCTCTGCAAGCTGAGCTCGGGTCAACGGCTTCTCCTCAACAGGTTGCTCCATCCTGACGTCTGACAATGGCCGAATGGTGATCCCAAATTTCTTGGGTTTGTCAGCAGAAACCTCCTGTGCTCTGATTTGAAATAGAAACAAAAAACACAGAAAATGTCAATATTTTTGTCTCTCGTAAACTTATTCACATCACTTTCTTTTAGTAGTTAATTTCTCACCTTGGGGAACCATTTTGGGGATCTTGCTGGGCTGATTTTGCAACGTCCGCCATGATTTTAAATCGTGAGGACTTCTCTTCTATTCAAGTTTTTACAGGTATAATTGGATACGCTTTTTAGAAACTTGACGAGATGAACGGGAGGTAGACTTCTTTTCAGGTTAATTACCGTTGGGAGTATTGGAAAAATATGGAAAATGTATCTTGGAAAGACGCAGGATGACTAAAATGCATGAAAATCTGAGTATTTCCTTGCTTTGAAGTCATGATACTGAAGAATATTATAGATGGGACTCTAGTCTTTTATTATGCAAAATCATTTCCGGCATTGATTGGATTTTCTTTCCTTCGGGGTTTGAGCAACGTCTAGCTGCATTATGTACCTCAACATATAAATCAAATATCTCCCCATGAGCTAACTTGGATTTCTTTTCCGCTTTTCATGAACATTAAATGGTAGCTACCTTTCCTTCACTTCCTTATCAGTCTGGAAGACTGACTTCATCAAAATACATGCAAATATATTTCCTGTAGATAACAATGAAGATGAACCTGGTTGGACTATCCTTCAGATTTTGAGCAACGCGTAGCCGACTTTTGTACCTACGCATATAAATCAATTATATCATCTTGAGCATGCATGGGATAAGGCTTTCTGCTCCGCTACTCATGGATTTTGGATTGTAGCGTCCTTCATCACGTCCTTATCTGAATCTAGAGGTATTTCTTCTATGGAATGTATGCAGATTTGCACCAAGCGCAACCATTTTTAAGGTAGCGTTGCTGGATTTAAAGGAATGAGACTGAGTGACAGGTATGGGCAAAATACATGTATTTAAAATACAGTGTATTTCAAATACGTATTTTAAATACATTTTTGTATTTTGTATTTAGTATTTTGTTGGATCCGGGAGCCAATGTATTTGAAATACATTTGTATTTTGCAGCATTGCCAAAAATTGTATTTAAAATACAAAATACACTTGAAAATACTTTTTGTATTGCCAAGAGTAGATTTGAAGCTTCATGTGTAGCTTTATATCAAATTGATGCCAACTTTACTGCTATCAATCATTTGATTGACTTTAGCTAACATGATTACTGCATTTGGAGTTACTTCTCTGGATCATTTTGTGCATTATTCATAAACCCTTGTGTGGAAATTAATTAATTGGGATTTTGAACTTTGCTATATACCTGATTAAGTTCATTTGAGAATGTTTAAAACATTTAAAAGATAAGGTCATATTCATAAACGTATTGTTAGGTACGAAACTTTTAATTGTCAGCAGTAATAGTTAAAAATTGCGAATTAATCAGGACACTGTATGACGAACATTAAATTTGTATTGTTAACACCGTTAAAAACAATTACAGACTTTCTACACACACTACCTACACATTTTGCATGAAATGTATTTTGCGTATCAAATACTGTATTTTGTTTTTTGTATTTGGAGCTATTTGTAGGCAAATGTATTTCAAATACAAAAGTATTTTGAACCTACGAGAGTATTTTGTATTTAGTATTTTGTATCTACTACTAGAGTATTTTGCCCATGCCTGCTGAGTGAAGCTGCAGCTCTGTCGGCGGAAGTGTATATGTGGGTATGTTCTATTAATTGGTTCATATCTGTTTTATGTAAGGTACAGAGTTTGGGATATCAACTATGTCTTAGGAATAAAGGGCAGGTTTGCAAGGTGCTCATTTTT
Organism: Orchesella cincta; assembly: GCA_001718145.1. Lineage (NCBI taxonomy): Eukaryota > Metazoa > Arthropoda > Collembola > Entomobryomorpha > Orchesellidae > Orchesella > Orchesella cincta. The sequence goes on from LJIJ01001522.1 coordinate 29,495, forward strand.
GAGTTGCAGCAGAGTTTATTATGTGCCCTTCATCTAACCCTTTGCAATACTTCTCGATGAATGCCAGCATTCGATGAAGTTAAAAAATAAAGGTTAGTCGGGTCATATAAATGATAAAAATGTAATGTTAAGCGGGATTTGGGAAAAGGGAACCCGAAATATCATCGTGTAGTATTCATGTGAACTATTTACAATTAAACAGTGCTGTCGAGATCTGGAAACTTGAAAGGTATATGATAAAAACTGACAGCCGTATTTGCAGCTAAAAAAATACGTTGCACTCTGCATTCCTAACGGAATCAATTAAGTCAAAGAGGTGATTTCTCTTCCAAGCTACCTGCTCCAAGTTATATATAGTATCAGAGAACAAAACTGCATTTAATTTCTCTTCCTTTACACATGTTTGTGCAGGCTTAAATCTCTACAAACTGCGGAATCTGATCCCGGTAAAAAATGAAGTTTTTAGCTACCCGATTCATTTCTTCATTTAATACTTCATAAATCATTCCACAAAACTCTCTCCTTTTCGCTTTTCCAACATATACATAAAATGACTGCTCTGTGCAGACTGTGCAGTGGACTCTGATCTGACTAAAAAATACAACACATGCTCAACAAAACGTCTTCAAAGCCCAATTTTTTTAAAAAAACTATAAACTGAATTTGGCTAATAAAATTACTTGTTTTTTGTTCAAAAGAATCGTCCATGTTCCCGGACTGCAAACAAACTACTTACTTTTTATGATAAAATTTAGCAATTGCATTTTTATCTAGTTCTGTTGGTTTTTTTTCAATACCAGGATACCTTCAAATCAAGTTGCAAATATTGGGAGAACCAAAGCATCTGAATGTGAGTAGGGCAGATACATACACAAAACGAAACCATTCTGTTGGAAGCAGTCTTTTCATTCCAACCTTGACATTTAGCAGCACAAATATATTACTACAGCTCTTGTGTCAGCTTCAGCATCGACACGAGCAACGATTGCAAACCATTAGAATGCCAAACTCATGCGAAATAAAGGGAACTGTATGTTAAAGAGCCAAGCTCTCATTCAACTTTTGAGACTACCAAAACAATTCAGGTTCTTTTGTAAGTAGTTGAAATTCGACAAAAATAACTTTTCTATTTCGACAGAGCAAGCTATACTCCCTTCCCTGAGAGTAGAACTGAAGCATCATTAAGATAATATTTATGTGCACAAAATTTTACAGCAATCTGGAACAACAACCACGGAACATAGACTTTCTGAAACAATGCAAATGAATATGTATGTCGAAAGGGAATGTAGCTTGTTGATTTCGTATGTCACTCAGTTTACCCCAACTTTACTTACCTCCTTTCTGTATCGTTTTCCATCATTGCCTCCTTCCCTCATTTTTTTGCCTGCGTTGCTAAAACCTACAGCCATTCTAGTAAGCCAAAAAAGTACATCAGTTTTCAAGCATTCGTCAGTAACGGGTTTTTGCCAGTCTTATTTGTGTCATGCTTACATATATTCAACGTTCCCATACTTTGGCCTATTTGAGTTTCAGCTTACATCACATTTGCACTCGACTCTCTACTGAGTGAGTAATTCAGAACAAATTCAGTTTTGAAGTAATGCCTTATCTAAAAGTCGTGTTGATTTTGAAGGATGGTATTACATCTTACTGGGTGCTCTGTGCTTTACCTCGCTTATGAGTCTATGTCAATATGAGGTGGAAATATTGCGGTAGCTAAAAAATAAAGTGAAATAATACCGTCTAAATTATAAGAATGTAATGTAACTTGGGCATGCATGCAAGAAAGACACCTGTAATTATTTTTTGTTGTGTGCAACTGGAATACATACGTATCACATGCAGTGCTGCAGCTGCAAATCTTGAAACTTGAAAGTCTCTTTTACAACCCAAAAATGTTGTAGTCTGCGTTTCCAAAACTATATTTGTTGTCTTATAGGAGCCCTCTCTTCTAAATGACAAACACCAAAACAATTATAATTCCGTTGCAAGCTAAGGACTGTGTCTGCAAGATAATGAAGCTGGTGCTGATTTCTGCTAAAAAATAAAACATTCACCTCCCCAACTTATCCCCTCTACTTTTTTTGTCTCGTTTGGAATGGCGTGCTTGTGACCTTGTGGAATCTTTATTCAGCTTAGTAGTATCAAATTACTCATATCATGCAGTAGCTTCATATAATACCTCTTTTACAAGAAAAACGCTGTTTCAATTTGCATGCAATTCGTGCAGTTATATGCATTTGAGTTTATCCATAATGCGCTAAGCTTAATGCTTATCAGTGACTTAATGCGTATAATCCAGACCTAGCCTTTCCAGGAAGAGTTCAGAATAAAAGATGTGTTGTATTTTGTTTACTTGTCAAGGTGATTGCGGGCTTGAAAGTTGCCAGTGTAATATTATGCATTCCTATATGCCTAACGTAGTCTTCATAAACCTTTACTTGGTGTTTTTATTTCAGCTTATATCACTTTTACTTATGTTTTCCTACTCTGTGTGCAGCTAGCAAAACGCATGCTACTTTTACTATTCGCAGAGCTAAAAGTGACGATTATGATGATGATTATGTTGTACTGTGCTCTTTGCAGGAAACATTTTGCTTCTTTCAACACGTAAAGTTATATCCTTTATTGCCGAGTTGAACATGTTTTTATGAAAAGCATGGTGCTTTCGTTTCAACTAATAATAGAATTTTAGAAAATAATGTTTTATGTTAGCTTGCGAGCATTTGTAAATAATAACCATGTAAATTAATTGAATGCAAGGCAAGGCATTCAATGGAATGTTATTAGCTTTTGTCAACTTCACAAAGCAATGGAAAATTGATTTTATATTAAAGCTCTTCATTTTCATCCAAGATCACTGGGGAAATATAAAATAAAAGACGTACATCATGAATCATGAAAAACCCACTGAATGTTTCTAATGAGCGAGTTAATTCGTCTTTTTCTCTCCCAGACAATGATTCCGCCATTTCAAACTATATGCATAAAATTAGTGTGAGATCTATGTATGGAAATGCATGCTATGACATATATTGATTGGAAATGGAAATATTTACTTCTGATTGTAGCTCTCCCAAGCTACTCTGACGAACAAGCTAAACTCTTGCATAAATCCTTTACTTTCACGTTTACTTACCTTTTGGCTTGCTGGTAACAAAGAGATCATATCCCCATAATACTTTGTTGTGCTTCGTTGCAAAAATATATTATCGCTATGCTTTTAAAATAACAATGGCTTTATGGTGAATACATGCATTCAATGCTCTTTTTGTTGTATAAAAGCAGTAAAATATAAAAAATCGTTAGCAATTTCTTTGACAAAGCACTATTTATTCTTTTATGTTTGAGACATATCTGTTGGGTTGTATAATCACTTCGCAATTTAATTATATGAATTTAATCTAAATTAACAAAAACCACAAATAAAAGATTTGACAACAATAATAATTATTTTTATATAAAAATTATTTTTCCACGTGTCTTACCAAATTTGAGCTTGAAAATCAGAAATGAAATTGGTTTCAAACCCCCCACTACAAAATGCACACGTTATAGAAGTTTTGTCTTTTTTATTAGTTACGTTTTGAAGTGGTTAATATATATTGTTTGTGAATTCTTAACCTATATTAATAATAATTTACCTACTTTTAACTATCCTTAACTCTGAATTTTATCTACCAGTTTTTACCGCTCGCACCAAATGTATCATACCATATCCCAAACAACAGCATATGCAGTAAGTAGTTATGACCATAGACTTAAAAACAATACAATGCTAGACAAGAAATGCAGATAGAATTTTGTGCTCTATAGGTACGTAGGATTTTTCCCTATATACAAAAATTCTAAAGAAAATATTCGAAGCTGTGGAAACAAGGTTCGTAGGATTCTGTACTAATAGTCTTAGATTGGCACAGAGTTTGATAATGTATCCTTATGATGTATAGCCACTCTACTTGTTATACCTTGTATATGTGTTGAGATTTTGTATGTGAAATTTTATTTTATTGAAATGTGGCAAGCAAAAACATCTCCAGCATATTCATTTATATATATGGTGTTCCTAAAATACCTAATACCTATATTAATCGCTTGTGTTAATATTCTTTGTAATGATAACGAAAGTACGTAGTCCGGTTTGGTTTTATACATTAAAATGAAACGTTTACCTGCAAAATAATCATTTCAGTTTAAATACTGAGATTTCGCTGGAAATATATTTATTCGATATTAAAACTCGAATCCTGATCTTACGTGACCTAAATGATATCCCTTATTATTTGCATTCTACCGCATTTTTGAATAAACTCACTTATTACCTCATCCGACATAAAAATGGATCTGTCTAATTGGCCGTTCTACATTGAAGGCTTGCAAATCCATTCTGTCCTCAAATTGAAAAAGTTAGTTTTTAATTTAAATTGTGTTCTTCAGAATTTGTTGGGGTTATTTACCTACAATTAAACATTACTGTAATCGAGTACATGTAAATTATCTAAAAAATTTGGATGCTTATTATATTTCTTCTCCATTTTTAGTGTGGATGATTGCTGGAGACCAGAGTTGGCACCGTCTGGAAGTGTATAATCAACGTGTCCTCATCTTTTTGCACAACTCTAAAGTGTACAGGTGTTTGTGTCGTCTCTTTCTCCAACTCCCAATTTCAAAGGGAACACGAAGGTAACAACAGAGTCCGGGAACAGAAAAGCTGAAGCAAGAACCTATTTTAACCTCCCCAACCGTTTGAAAGCTAAATAAGCCTCTGTATGTTGCTAGCGTTTTTGTATTCCCGGGGAATTACAAATTGAATTGAACTTACGTTTCCCCTTATGCCCGCACAAGGAGGACGACCGTCGACATTTTAGTTGCGGTAGCGCGAACGATATTTCTTTCTTCCGAATTCTACAATCTATCAACTCAACTAGACTATCAGGAGGATGCCTTTGCCACCCCTACTGCTTCTTGAGGACTATCACCGACACCAAACTGCTTGTAAGACTCAACGTATTAGTTAAGCTACGGATAACCGTATCATATTATTTAATAAAATCGTTCTTTCATTTACGTAATTGTAAAAACCTTGCAGATTCCTCCTACCTAAAATACTCAGAAGATTCCATTACTACAAAGCAAAACAGTTAACATCAGCACTGGATGATTTGAATGTGTTAGTTCATTGAAATCGCTGTGGTTTATTTAAAAATTCTTTATTAACCTATTGCGTTTGCAAAATAATTGGAAGAACTACATTGTCTACCAATTAAAGACGAAAAGTACATTTCTCTATCTCGAAATTGGCTTTCAATCGATTCGCATTTATCGTCATCATTCAAATGAACAACCACCCTATAAGATAATAAAGGACTAAGTTAATTAACCCCGATAACTTTTCCTGTTCTAACTTGTGAATCTGACCTAAACAATGCTTTAAACAGACGCCTTATTTTGAGAACTACAGTCTAATCCAATTTTCTATGCTGTAAAATGTTCTCATATTGAGCGTTCCTTAAATGCAAACGCAGTTGTATTTCAGGACATCAGTACTTATTTTCCGATATTTCGAATCCGACTCAATGTTTACCAGCCGAACAACCGAGAAATGACTCAGATGGCAATTGAAGCGATCGGTAATATTCTAACATTGCCATACAAGTCAGTACAATAATGGTAATGGAACGCCTAAGGAAGACTAGTTGAACTTTAACGATCACAATTTCTGTCGGCTTATCTCTCAGGCAACTAAAGTAGGATACCGTTTCAACCAGATGAAAACGCTTCGGAACTAAAATTGGTTCAGAATCTCGGCTCTACTTGGGCGGAAACGGCTATTATTCCCAACATTGTGAAACTGCATTTAAAAACGGTAAAAATTCTCAAGGAGAAAGTGATCAGGCTGGGAAAGAAGCTGTGGATTGTGAGGTCAAGCCATCCACTTCTAAGAGACCAAGGAAGGAATTTGGAAAGGTCAGTCTCATTTACTCTCCCAAAGAACCTGACCCAAATTTACTGGAGCTCCCAAGGAAGGTCTCCAACGCAATCCTCCAATACCTGACACCAACGGAGCAGCTGTGATTGAGGAGGACCTGTACAGGCGCCAATTGGTGGGTTACCCGAAAACAGGATGTGACTTCCCACCCCCGAGCTCTTTCTCTTTGCCAAATTAACAATGAGCAGTGTCTCCATGTGATATGCTGCTTCGTTACCAGGGCGTCCTCTTGACACAGCTCTCAGAGTCAACTGTTTGAGGTTGAGAAACGTGGGAGCGTCGTCAATTAGCCGCATTGGGAGCTTGACCTCATTGATTTATAACACTGTAAGAGATTTCCCGAGTCAGTCATCTCTGAGGGGAATCCCGGAATGTAGGGTTTGCACCAAGAAAAGCTGAGGCGTCTTAAATTTGCCATGTTAAGTGAACACCAGGAACATCACCAACATGGAAATCGTTGGAGAGAAGTTTGCTAACATTTTAAGTTTTAACACCTAACTAGTAAGTTTGCTCCAAATGAAAAGTACTACATTGCTTTCCATTCGCTTTTTCTTTACAGCACAATATTTTTCTACGCGGATACATACAGTCTAGTTTAGAACGCAGGAATGTTGCTACCCTTAAGAATCTTCACTAGAAGTGTGATATATGAAACATTTCAGCTATTCACACTCACACACCGTAAATTGGATTCATTGTCCAGTTGCTAACACTAATTCATCTCGCTTCTTTGCCGTTTCCACTGCTAGTGTTGCTAAAATTAAGCATAATTGTGAACGAATTGAACGAAAGTGGCAGCAGATGAAACTGAGAATGGTGATGCAGTGCGTGAAAGGTACTGCCAGAGATGCATAGAGCAGTTTCGTTGGATCCAAGGGCCCTTCGGCCCGTTAGCAGTGTGCAATGTGTTTTTTACTAAAACACAAAAAGAGGATGAGAAGAAGAAAAATGGGCTGTGTATGAACAGCCCGAAACATCATTGACGAAATTGCCGGACGGCAGTGTACTCAATGACAAGAATGGGGTGATTGCATTGCAACACCGACCAATTCTCGTGAGTTCATTTGATCCGACTCTATATTTAATTTTTAAACTGTTACAAATGGAATTATTCTTCGCCCTTTAGCTCTCCTAGATCCAAAAAGTAAAACTAATGGCTCTACAATCAGAGAATGGCGACGATGAGTTAAATTCCGTTTTTCTTTGAGCCATATTTACTTGTTGGAAGCTTAGAGTTGTTATCTATCTTACGAGCAAATAAATATTTATAACAGTATCGTAACGGGATTTTGGGAGGCTTACAGCGATATTAGGATATATTATAGGTGATATTACCAGCTTTTTTACCTTTACATGCCCGCAACCGAAAGGCGGAACGAGTCCCCTTCTAGAAAGTTTAGGTCCTCCCTAAGGTCCTTTATGTCCACTCCAAAATATGCTGACATGTCTTGTTTTTTTTATATATAAGTTATAACAGCTAAAATTTTACAGTTTTTGAAGCCACATTTTGTTAATGTTTCTTGTCAAACTTCAATTTTCGTATAATTTCTGAGCATTAGGGATCTTGTTGTTCAAATTTTGTCTTACTACATATTTGACAAAATATTTTGTCAAGGCGAGCTTTTGAAAACCTAATTATGACGGAGTTTCCAAAACGTTTTAAGTAGCTTTAGGACATATTAACAAACAAGAGCGCTTAAAATTATAATTCAGTTGTCACTCGTCCCCAGATGGCACGTGGGTTATAATGGGTAAATCCGGTTTAATTGGGCCCAGCCCACCAAGATTTTGTTGGGTTTTTATTGGTAAATGGGTAAATATATAAAACAGTGTAAACCAATGCAAAATCATATGTTTTGAGTTTCAGTCGTATTGTAAATTATGCATAATATGATCCGAAGAATTACGACTTATCTGTGATTTATATGAGAATCAAAGTATACTTCAAATGGCCCCATTAAATAAGTAGTCATAAACGATTTAATATTTTGTAGGAGACAGAACTACATTTTATTGAGTGAAGCCAAAGTCAAGATCGAAGTCTGAAGATGGAATGAGGAAAGATTCGTAAAGGTAGGTAGGTATAGTCAGAGAAGGATAAGTGAGGGATAAACCAACATGCATCATATTCATACATACATGGATACATCATAGAAATACATACATAACTCAACACATGAAAATCATATCTCCATATTTTATACTTAGCTAGATTACAGAGGTAGGTTGAAGGAGACTAGCGTAAATACATACACAACACACATAGTATGTTGAATTGTTGCGTTTTCGTAATGTTCTATTTATCTGTTTAATATTACTTTTTCCATTTCCTGATGAGCAATAGGGCAATGATTAATTTTGTGTCATGGTCTTTGACTAACTGTGTAACTAAATAGTTATTTCAGTATTATAATATGCTTTTGTAAAATAGTGTGTATACATATAATATTTATACATTATACGTGTGTATAATACGTGTAATAAGCCCCTGGGTGTAAATTGATCGGATTGACCCAAGTTCAGTTCTCAATTGTTCTTTTGTTTTGGGTTTTTTACATACAAAATCTGATCAGTTGTTTTGCTTAATAAAGAAAAATGCCACTGTTTAACATGCCGCCCAAATTCTGGGGAGCTGGCCGTGATCCTAATGCGTCACTCTTGGCCCAAACGGAACCCGTTGGATTGACTCTAAGTAGAATGCCACAAAATTGTATGGTGTAAGTAATTTAAGATCTTATGATCTATTTTCAAACATTAGGAAAAAATCAGGGTATGTTCTCAGCATTTAAAAACTTCTTAGGTCTGAAAACCAGAATACGCATACAATACATGTCACAACGAACCGGGTTTTTAATCATCAAAAATTGCAAAATCATTCAAAGCAATTGGTGAGCTGAAATATGAATTATGATCTGAACTTGTATGCTATTAAATTTCAATTAGTGAATTGGAAGAAAAACAATTCCACAGTTATCCCAGTTGATAAGTTTAATGTCCATATAGTTACAACTCTGCCAACAACATTAATCACTGCCAACGCACTCAACGTATTTACGTGAACTCAAATTTCGAGGTTGGTGTGGATTTATGTGCTTTTAATTTTTAATCAGCGATATTAACAAAAAACGCAGTTTATACAGTTCATTAACGCAGCTTTAGCTAGTTTATAGGAATGTAGGGGGTGGAACGAGAGAGTGCAGCTCCGTGGCTGAGGTTCCGTCCGAAGCCGGCTTATGCGTATGCAAGCTTAAGTACAAGCATAGCTACGCCATCAGACAGGAATTGTTTAGTACCAAAGCCGCGTTCCATACATTTTATTCAGAATTTGTTAGTCTTTGACTTTTCGCAACGTTAAAAATTCGCCAACCACATGAACGCATTACAATCTCATTCAAAGCATTATTTAAATTTTCAATTAACAATTTTAACAAAAACCGATTTTGCAGTTTATCCAGTTTGTTAACTTTTTTAACATCACGTTATAAATTCCGGCATCCATGTCAACGCTATCCTAACTCATTTAACTTATCGAAAAGAGTTGAAAATTCCACTCGTGTGGATGCATATTAAATTTATTTCAAATCAGCCATGTTAATAAAAAAAAGATTCTGCGGTTCATCTAGTTGATTCGTTTTTTGACTTTTTGCCTCGTTACAAATTCCGACAACTACATAACCGCATTGCTATCTCATTCAATTTATCATTCAATATGTTATGCCTACAAAATTTGTGTGTATAAATATACTGTTATTATTCAATCAGTCATGTTAATAAAAAACGATTCTGCAGGTAATCCTGTTGATTAGTTTTCATCCATTTTGCCAAGTGACAAATTCCGCCAACAGCATAACCGCATTTGTATCCCATTTAACTTATCATTCAATAAGTTACACAAACGAAATTGGTGTGGACAAACATGATGGTAATTGTTGCATAATATGCCAAATGTTAGGGATGCCACTTCCAACGAAAATGGAAGAACGAGCAATAAATGCGTATGTCACTGTATAATTGGATTTTGCCTCCAAAATGGGGCCCAAATTCGCCACCGCTGGACTAAAGCCAGTTACAATTTAATGAATGAAATCAAAATAAGGGTTCTCTGTATCGCTGATAAGCGGACTGGCAGGAGTTGGATTTTCTAATAGTTTTATTACAAAAAGAAACAGAGTGGAAGCAGCAGCTTTCGGAAAGTCCAAACATCATATATTTTTTTCCGAATTCTTATGGAAAATCTTAAAAGATCTCGTAATTCTAAGACTATATGTTCTTTTCTTCTTCTTGGGGTAATTGAGATACCTGAGCTGGGGCAACCTGAAGTTTGAGGCAACGCGATCGCGATTTGCGCCTTCATTATTGACCGATTGACCTGAAATTTTGTATGCCATAACTTCAAAAGGATTCTCCAGACTGTATTGAATAATTTTTGAAAATTCGAATATGGGCGCGAGTTATTAAAGTTTGAAATTTGAAATTAGTTTTTGTATTAAATCTGGGTATGGGATCATAATCTACACCCTCAAAACATGGACAATCTAATGTTTTTTTGAAAAATTGACCGATAAAAACTTTTTATATTTGGCGCCAAAACGCTGTCTTTGGCATAAAATTTGAAATTTCCTTTCATAATTTAATTAGTCCACACAATAGGAAGCAAACTTGAAAAAAATTTCACCCAAATTCGCCCAATAGTTTTTGCAGATTTTAGCGTTTAGTTCCGTTCACGCTGAACAATTTGATTTAATTATTTAAAACTTAAATATCTCAAAAACTACTTGGCGGATTTGGGCGAAATTTTTTTCAGTTTGCTTCCTGTTGCTGTGACTAATTATTATGAAAAGGAAATTTTCAATTTTATGCAAACGAAGCTGTGGCCGGCCAAATATAAAAAATATTTTAAACAGTCAATTGGTCAAAACAAACAAAATAATAGCATTGTTCTGATGTTTTAGGGCGTGTTAGATTATGATCCCATACTGCAGATTTTAAACAAACAAAACTGAATGTCAATTTTCCAAACTTTCACATACACTGCCCGCCCATATTCGAATCTTTCAACAAAATTATTTCAAATTACGAGCTCTGGAGAATCCTTTGAAGTTCATGGCATTACCAAAACTTCAGGTCAATCGCGTCAAATAAATGAAGTGCGCACAATCGCGATCCGTTGCCTCAAAACTTTCAGGTTGCCCCCAGCCTCAGGTATCTCAATTTACCCCCAAGAAAAGAAAAGAACATATATTCTTAGAATTACGAGATCTTTTAAGATATTACATAAGAAATTCGAAAAAAATATATGATGTTTGGGACTTTCCGAAAGCTGCTGCTTCCACTCAACAATCTCAACTATTCACACAAAATTATCTACAACCAAAAAATGCCTTCTGCACGCTTTGGTGTCCAAATACCGAGTGGTTCTTCATGCTCTCCTCTCCTTGCCTTGATACCGTCGCCCTGGAGGAACGCATGAGAACAAGAGTGTGTGATGGGCTACCTCGTGCTACACCACCACTCGTCCTAATATTCACTAAAGATCAAAATGTGAAGAGCATAGCTCCACCTTCACAAATAAAGTACAAACTCAAAACTACTTTGTCTACGAAATAGGAAAGAGTAGTCCTATTATGCGACAGTAATATTCATTCAGCGATAGCGATATTAATAAAGAACGATTCTGCAGGTAATCCTATTGATTGGTTAACTGACTTTTTGCCACGTTACAAATTCCGCCAACCACATAACCGCATTGCTATCCCATTCCATTTATCATTCAATAAGGTACGCAAACAAATTTGGTGTGGATAAATATGCTGTTAATATTCAGTCAGCGATATTAATAAAGAACGATTCTGCAGGTAATCCTGTTGCTTGGTATTCCGACTTTTGCCACGTTACAAATTCCGCCAACCACATAACCGCATTGCTATCCCATTCAATTTATCATTCAATAAGGTACGCAAACGAATTTGGTGTGGATAAATATGCTGTGAATATTAATCCGCATATTAATAAGAACGATTCTGCAGGTAATCCTGTTGATTGGTATTTTGACTTTTTGCCACGTTACAAACTCCGCCAACCACATAACCGTATTGCTATCCCATTCAATTTATTAATCAATAATTTACACAGACGAAATTAGTGTGGATAAATATGCTGTTAATATTCAATCTACGATATTAATAAAGAACGATTCTGCAGGTAAACTTGTTGATTGGAAGTCTTACTTTTTGCCACGTTGCAAATTCCGCCAACCACAACCGCATTGCTATCAAATTCAATTTATCATTCAATAAGGTACGCAAACGAATTTGGTGTGGATAAATATGCTGTTAATATTCAGTCAGCGATATTAATTAAGAACGATTCTGCAGGTAATCCTGTTGCTTGGTATTCCGACTTTTGCCACGTTACAAATTCCGCCAACCACATAACCGCATTGCTATCCCATTCCATTTATCATTCAATAAGGTACGCAAACGAATTTGGTGTGGATCGAGGAATAAATATTGCTGTGAATATTCAGGTTCGCGATATTATTAGTGAACGATTCC
>LJIJ01001523.1:0-42017 GCA_001718145.1 Orchesella cincta
ATGGTGAAGTGCGTCGATAATATTCGTGCAGCCTTAAATGAACTTCAAAGTAGCAAATAAGATTTTCTTGAAATAGCATTTCGTTTTTAGTGCAAAAGATTGGTTATAACATAAAACGAAATAGATTTTTCTTGTATTGGTGAATGAACTGCTTTTCAGACCATTAAAATTACTTAGGCCGGTTGATTTTATAATAGCGATTTCGAATAAAGCTATTTTTTATCAACGATGTTGTTTTTAAGCTATTCACCCTTCTCGGAAGCGAAAACACTAACTGTTGGCATTCACAAGCATTTAGACGACTGTCACAAGTATTTTGCTAAAACTGCAAGCGAAGCAAATCAATTAGTTTAGAGAAACCTTGTGGTTCATAATTACGAAAACACTGACCACGTACAGAACACATGACTGATGTATTGCCTTGGGTATGTTTGCTTCCAGAACTAACCAGTTCTTACCTTTGATAGATTCGTATCACGCAATATGTTGGAGTTTTATGACATTTCTATATCAATTTTATCATTACACGACAAATCATCATATCAATCTTTCCAAACATTTTCATCACATTTATTGCTGTTTACTAAATTTACGGAATTAAACTAGTTAGCAATCGTTTTGTAACTTATACACTATATTATTCTGCTTTAGACTCAACGTAGTTACTGCTAAATAAACCCGGCAAGCACGGTGGAAAGAAGTGGCGCAACAGAATGTATGATGGATTAGCGATGTAAAGCTTAAAATTAATTTGGACTGCATGCGAACTAAGATATAACGTTATATGTATATCAGGAGAGCTTAGGCCCAATTTGCATATACACGCTGCAGGAAACATGGCCAAATTGGCTACGTATCCCACAGTGGCTACCTCATCACCAAATTGGCTACTTTATCAACCGTAGTGGCTTCCGTTTTGAAGACGAAGAAACTACGGAAACCCTTGTTATACTGATAGGTTTGTGGAACACATTCCTTTCCAATAACTGACATTTACCCACAACTTAGTAGAGTCTCATATTGTGCACATTTGATGTAAATCTGCTGAATCCGATGGTGATATTTGTTTTACATTTTATTGAACTGTTTAAAAATGAGACTCAACATATCCAATATGGCTACTTTTTGACTTTTTGCAATACCTATCTTTATAAAAAAGGTAGCCACTACGGCTTCTTTGCAAGTAGCCAATTTGGGCGATAAAGTAGCCAATTTAGCCATGTTCTGGAGGATATATTTGAGTGTCAAGCCACGAAGTAATCCAACAGTGATTACACATGACATGATATAGTATACTTAATGGACCAATATAAGTGAAATGAGGAAAACTTTTTTACCACTACATATGAAAAGTTTTGGGCAGCTGTCATTATATATAAAGCATCCTGTAGAAAATAAAACTCATTACAAGTTTCATCAAATAGAAAACTACTTTATGAATTTGATGTGAAGTTCGATACGGGGAAGTAGTTGCAATGATTGCTGAGCTTGAAATCAAATTGAGCACTGCTATCCCATTTTCCAACGAAGCAGAAGTTTTCTCAGTTTTTATTTTGGGCATTTTGTTTGATGAGTTACAATATTTAATATCTAGTCGGTTGTATTAATTGACTAATTATATGACTAAGTAAATTAGAACAAAATCTGAAACTCCAAGAGAAATTGGAGCAATTGACTACCTTTCGAATACTAATTGCAGAAAAGTTGCTGAAGTAGAGAGACAAATTATATAACATGAATTTTGTCAATATATTGCACAAGATTAAATCCAAACTAGCATATTTCGTAAAAATATTAGGATGTAATTTGGGGTACGTAATTCTGTTAAAAAAAGTAGCTAAGTTGAACTGCGTTTTCAAAGTATTTTTATCATCGTTCATTGCACTTAACTAGATAATGTAATCATGCAAGAAGTCATTCGTAATCATTTTATCGTCAATGATCCCAATTTTCAGTATGCTTTACATTTACTGTTAAAAGTATCGACAAGTTTCTCACAATTTGCCAGTCTGTCAGGCCGTAAACGTCCTCAAATCTAAACTAAAAATTTGCAATGCGGTGCTTTGTGTTTTATAGCAGAGTTTTGTTGACCGCAACGCTTCTTTTGGCAACGTTTGCTAGCGCTAGTTGTGGCTTTTTCATACAATGTCCTTTCAGATTAACATATAATAACGGTGACTTTCATATAATAAAATTACTTGCATAACTATATGGATAAACCTTGACATACATTCCCACTGTGATAACAATAACAATCCTCACAAATCAGTGACTAATCAATTGAAGTGGGTCTTTTTACAATGTGCATTTTGTCTTAAACAGCCCAACCTTGAAAATTATTTGAACCCACTTCAAATCTGGAAAATCGCAACATCAAATCTGAAGAAATACAGCGAGCTGGATTTTAAACACAAGTATGTGCTTTTTAATCTGTATGGCACAAATCAACAATTTATACAAACCACTCTACAGAAATATCCAAGAGGGACTACCATTCAAATCCCGTAATTTACGGCCCAGTTTTTATAACTTGCAAAATCATTACTGACAAACTCAACGCGACGCTTTTTGTTAAATCAACTGCACGTCAATACCCTCTGATACATCCCACAGTTCAAATTTCAGCAGGGGTGTCTGTCCTTGCGTTTTACAAAGGCTATCAAAATTTATCAAATGGCGTTGAAAATGTTGAGTTGGCAAGGGTGGAAACTGGAAACTCTAGGATATAATTTTGGATATTGTGATACTCACAAAATAATGCGTGAAAGGTGGTGGGAAATAATTACTCTTGTCAACGCATTTAGTACTTCTCTCTGGATTTCTATACTGATGGCTTTAATATGCATAACTGCTTCTATTCGTATAAGTATAGAATGTTCTCGGGGGAAAATTAGTAAGCCAGTTATTAGGTCTACTGTATGTTTCTCCGCTTTTTCAGCACTTATTGGAACTGTTCCGAGTTTTACGGGGGATTTACGAAAGCATCACAAGTCCGTGTTGTTTGTTGTGTGGATGGTATGCTGCCTTGTAATTGTGAACTTGTACGCGGGTTCAATAACAAGCAAATTAATTAGACCATCAGCAGAACGGACAATGACTGAGGTTTTCCAGGCGTTGAAAAGAAATTACTCGCTAATATTGTGAGCAGGAATGATGCTCAGGTGGCAATGTTGAATGCAAGTGTAACCAGGTAAAAATCGTTGTGCTTTATTGCTTTATATTATTCATTTAAATAACACAAATTCATGACCTTTCGGATGTTTGGATGAATATGAGAAACATTAAACATCTTTTGGACAGAGTGGAACCTCGTTCCTTAATAAATAACGAAACGGAATTCCTACATAAATTTGCGTTTGGTAGAAAAAAATCAATATTTTACCTATGGCCATTCACAATAAATTGTATTAATGAAGCTCATGCTTTGATTCCGAAAACTCAACCAATTGTTAACAAAAGGCGTCGTTGTCATATTGGAAAGCGAATTATTAGTTCAGGGGAAGCATATTTTGGGATTACGCCACCATCAAGTGATAGAATTAGAGACATATTTCAAGCTACGTTTCAAAATGGAATCTATTCATACTGGATGAAAGAATTTGTCAGTATGAGCTACGCCAAGAGGGTTCAAGATAGAGCGAAAGTTTTCAGCCCCACTGTGGTTAAAAATGGCTTTGCAAGTGCTGTTAGCCCAATTAAAGTTGAAGGTAAAGCTTTCATAGTGTTCTTTTTATTGGATGTATGCCTAGTCTGTTGCTGTATATGCTTGGGGATTGAACTTGCATTTAGTTGGAGAAGAAATAGATACATTAAAGGATTTGGGAAGGTCATGGTTTGAGCTTAAAACTAATAGTTAAAAATTCGTCAATAAAATAAATTTCGTATCTAATAATTGTAACCGTTGTTAACTTCAACTTTTGCATTATTGGAAATTCCATAGCATAAAATTACCAAACAAATGCTTAAGAATATGAAACCTTGCTTTTATCCATTTTAGAAGAATTGCTGCTCGTCTGTATGTTTAAATCAACTCCTGTAATATTTCTATACAAACCGATGTAATTCTGTAATACAGACTGGAATATAGCTTGTGATATGTTATTGAGGTTTTTGAGATCGCAAGGCTCATTGGAATTTCAGCCACTACAACTTACATGATTCGTTATTCTGAAAAATTAGAATTTGTTTTAGAAGGCAAAATTGCCCATGGGCTTTAAAAAATCTTCCCCCAGCCCAGAAAATATCTTATTTCCACACCCATTAAAGGTCAAGAGGCAATACCTTTTTATGACAGCTCAATAAACCAGCTTACTGATTTGTTCTGCTGAGGATGTTATGCTAACTAAAGTTACCTAAAGGGTGGAAAACGATTATTCAGATATTTTCTGCATGGTATGTAACTTTCATCGTATGTGGTTGAAATTCCAGGTTCAGAGTCATTGCATCTACTTCATTCCATTACTAGTGTTTGTCCATGACGAAACGCAAACACTGCAGGGACGGGAGCAAACTTCTACATTTGCCCATGGAAAGAAATCACAAACCGTTTTATAAATCCTCAACTTTTAAAGAAGTAGGGAACCACAAGACAATTGTTTGAATGGTTTATAACTTTTAAAAGAGTTGAAATTGAATTACTTTATTCCTTTACAATCGAGTGATGCCATGCCATTCATAAATTGTGCTTTGATCCGTCAGAATGGTTAATGTCCAGAAAAAGTTCGTAATATGCTTGTAAAATGCATTTACTTCTTCCGCATCATTTGATACACAATTGACGACAGCAAAAGCTTGGCTTGGAGAATGTTAGCATCAAGCAAGTAGAAAAATCGATAAATACAAATAGGTTATAATTCTTAAGTTAACAAATTGCAAACCAACATATTTGTGTAATTATTATGATTGTCCAGTAGATTTCAATTATTACTTCTTAACCGGCTTTCTGGTTGGTTTTAAGGAATTTTTGTAGTCTGTAACTTGCCTTTGAATCCAATTAATATACGATGACACTCGGAGGTATAGGGTTGGGTAGGTCTTGGAACCACACAACCCTAAACGTACATTCCACATATTGGTAAAAATGACACAGACTATAGTTTTTTAATTAAATGATAACTATATAGTTACCTAAGCCAAAAGTGGTAATCCCAGCAAGATAAGTACGCTTGTTGGTCATATTACGAGCTTTTGCAGGCCCCCCACTGTCACCTGAACAAGCTCCTGCGCCATCTGCGAAAACACACATCTCTTTCTCCGATATCTGAATTCCATCGTATTCAAAACTTTTACACGTTTTATGTGGTAAGACACGTGACTCCAGCACTTGCAAAATATCCGGCCTAACTTTTTTCCCATATGAGCTCGTTAGCCCCCAACCAGAAATCACTACTTTCTCTAAATTTGAAAAAGATTGTAAAATATTATTATAGACTGCATTAAAATCAAGATGATTAATTTTAGAAATTGCCTGGTATATCCCATTTGTATTCAGGAAGACGTATAGGTGATACAGTTTTGGTGATGTTAAAAGGCTTTTTGAAAAATAAAATGCCAATATCCTTAGTTGGTCGGGATTTGTCCGGACCAATGTTGAATGACGGATAGTTAACGAGCTTGCTGGGATATCTAAATTGCGCCGTCTCCGTGTAATTTTTTACGTTGTGTACTCCTGCTCTAATTGTAACTATTTTAACATCAGAAGTCTCGCTTATGTTGGCATAGTTTCCACTCCATAAGCAGTGTGCTGCTGTGAGACCGAATTGAATTCCATATGCTTCCACTAATGAAGCCCCACATTTCCGTGTTTTTGTTGGAGTTGGCTGCATAATAATTCTGAGTTGATATGGAAGCTCACCGGGCTTAGCATCTCTTCCGCCTACGATTCTTCCGGTGATACCTTCAAACACAATTCTCTCCTGGAGTTCATCTACGGCTTAAAATCAATAATTAGCACCTTGTTAAATGAAAGCTGGTTAAGAAGATGGCTCAATTATTTTGTACCGTCTTGAACTTGTTTCAATGGTGAGATGTTCCAGTTTTGTGTCTGCTCAGGCAAATCAATTTGGTAACGGGGGTGATACTGCCGCACAAATTTCGTGGAACCTTTTTGCGATGCCTGAAAATTAGAAAAAATAAATTAAAAATGGTTTTAGTATCAATTACCAAAATAAGTACTGTCCAATTTGATGTTTTTAAGTTGTCTTACACTATTATACGATTTGCATAGAATGTTTCCAATAAACATAAGCACAAGAAAAATCAAATTCAACTGCATTTTATTTAAATTTGCTGAATTTTAATAAGAGGTTTAATGCAGAGTCAAACAGGATACAATGAGAAGTAAAGTTTTTGATTAAAATTGGTTTTAGTACTTCGTTTTTTAGAAAGTGTTATGATTTCAAAACAACATTACAAAATTTCCTTTGTTTTTAAAGAACAATTTGTTTCATTATGCCATTGTGCAACTTGCAAAACTTTCTCAACTCATCAGTATGTAAAGCGGGGGTCCAGAATCTTTTTTTTACCCGGGGCACGCAAATTTTTAAAAATCGGTAAAAAACCCGGTTTTTTTCGGGAGCCCTAGAAAACCAGGTTTTTATGATGAATTATGAAAAAATCTAAAGGCAATTTTTTTTCGCCCCTCGGGGCCGAAAATTCCACGATTTCCCAATTTTGGTTGCCGGAAAACCCGGCCACGACGTGCCCGGCGATCAAAAATATTCTGGACGACCCCGATGTAAATGTATACAATTTGAGTTTGGTCATGAGAAACATGGCTTTCTATTACACATTGTTCATAATATTTGAGGTTACACACATATGTAAACGAATATTGCAGTTGCATTGACCGTATCCAATGAATTTCTGCCTGACCTTTTGACAGCCGAAGAATGATTGCAGGGTTGAATTAGGACAATTATGTAATTACATAAAATAAAAGAATTTGTGGGCATGCCAAAATATTTCTTTTTTTGTAAATTTAGTCTAAAGACTTGGAACGCCTCGTGAACTTGAGTTTGAGTGACTCTGCGTCTTAATACGAACATATTATTATTGCATTTGAAGTTACCATAAAAGTCTCAAGAAATTTTGTAAGGTGCAGAGACAAGTAAACTATGTATAATTATGGGATCTCACTTGAGACTAGCTAACATGTCTTAAAACACCTCGACAAAGAAGACACTATCAAGCGCGTTTTATTCCAGTAATATTATGTTACTTGTTTAGTTGTAAATAACTTACCTTCGTAATACGCAGTTTCGCACAGTTCGTGGGTGGTAGCTTTCACTCGTATTGATACAATTATGTCCCGAAATACTCATTTGCAATTAATTTGTAAATGTTAGTTAAGGCGAGGTAATGAATCCCTAGTGAGCGACCCAAGATTTAGACAAACTGGCTATTTGGCCTATTGTTCTTGTTGCTGGGAAGTATGATGTTGTGTCTTGTGTCAATACATTCATCACAAAGCCTTGTAATGCGTATTTATAATTTAACACCAAACCGCAAGGAAGATTTTTTAACTATGTAATCAGTGGATGCCACACACCAACACACACCTCAAATTCCCAGCATGAATTCGGAGGTATGAGAAGTGAGAGCAATAATTATGCGTTAATGGAGTTTTTGGATCCACGAAGAGCCACAAAAAGCACTAGGTATTTCATAAGTGTTTATGAATACCATTTCACCGCTTTCCTTTTCCCTGTAGAAAGGTTAATTAACCTTTATTATATTTATCAAAAGCCAAATTGGAAGTATCCTCAATGACTCCCACGTAAAAGATTTCAAACAACCCTAAACTTTGAAGTGTTTTAAGAAAAAATTAGATCACAATCAAGTTCATAAAAATGGTATCCGTATCCGAAGAAGAAACAGCTGAAGATTTTATAAAAATCAATAGCACTAAAGAAAAATATGTCAATGCGTTTCTGCTCAGGAGATTTCCTACAGCTCGTCTTCTGTTACCCCCAACCTTGATTTGAAGCAAAATTATGTACATGTATGCTTCAATTGACTGCAGTGAACGATTGCAACAAATAAAAACCGCTTAGTTTTAGTACTCAATCATATATGTCAATAAATTGGATTTCAGTGTGCCGTGGGATTTTCATTGATTTCAAGGGTAACAGTAATTTACCTAAATAAATTTTTTATAATAAATCGTTTATCCTGACTAAGTCGTATTCCCATTGTTACGTGTTCCTATTACGTAGGTTAGTAACCCTTCATTTGGAAAGCTCTAACACCCCAATTATTTCAAAATGTAATACGCAGTTTCACACATACTCGTGGGAGCTAATTGTCACTTGGTGTTTCCGTTTTTATTATTAAAAACCTGCCACGCAGTATTCACACTTTAGTTCAGCAGCAATTTAATTGCAACGGATGGATTCACAAGTATGCAAATAAGGTGAAGTAATGAATCCCTAGGTAGCTAGACAAGCTGTAGACAAACTGCCTACCTGTGCCATCGTCCTTCGTAGGAGGTAAATGATCATAAAACATTCAGGCCATCACCAAGCAATTTTTCTAATTGTATGGAATAAAGACTTTTGTTCTGATACTAGTTAAAGAAAGCCTGTAATCACATTTATATCATATCGTTGGACTCAATCGGCATTTAATTGGCGCTTTATTACCAATATAATTTTCTATCGAACCGTATGTAACTGGAACCACACACCTGAAAATACCACCATGAATCGAGAGGCGTGACAGATGACAATATTAATAATGTGTTGTCTTACAACTCGGACTTACCTGATAGTTTTAATTGTCAAAAATGATAGTAATCCAGACAGCAATGGGAATGAAGAAATTACGCACGTGGAGACTAAAGACAAAAATATGCGGTAGGCAGAACGCTGTTAAGAGTCGCTGTGAATCTTGAATTACTTTCAAACTATATAAAAGCTTGTGACAAATTAAAGGCATTTTTAGTTTCCATCTTACCTCTGTTAACCTTTTTGAAATTCGTTCTCTGCTAACTTTTAATCTGCTACAATGCTGAATTCTTCAACCTTTTTCACAAACTTTCTCTCTAGCTTTCTCTTTGGCTCGAAGTATTTTGGGGCATCGCTTTTCCAATACAATAGGAAATCCAAAAAACTGGAAATACAGGAGTCAGACTGGTTTCAACAGCAATTCCAGTTTCGTCTAAAATTTGCTTGGGTTCTCACCTTGTACTCTGTTTGGGAAACGTACCAATTTCGTAAAAAAGGAAAGAGTGCAAAGGACGCAGGTGATTCTGATGATGAATTTGAAGCGCAGCGTGACACGACGATTGTTCTTCAAGTATTTTACATTGGATGTTTTACAGCTTTCACTTACGTCAATCAAGTGCATATGAAAAAACAAAAGGAAATTCGGAATTTGTACAATGCCATGCAAACTTTTGAAAAGGAATATGAACCTTATCAAGACAAAAGGGGGCCACCTTTCTCCAGCAAGCTCTTTCTGCTTTACACGGTGCTTGTCATTATTCCTGTCCAGGTTGGAAGAGCTTTGATTATCTACACATTTCCTTGTGTTTTGGATGTTGTTGGGTCATCCCTAATTCCGGAATGTAAACTGGAGGAAAATGCGAGTGGACTTGCAAAAATGACAAAATCCCATTCATTCGAGCTGACAAAGATGGTTGTGATTATTACAAATTTCACAATTTATGGAGGATTCTACTTTGGATTTATTGCGGAGTTGGTGTGCTTTTCGCATATTCCTGGCGTGTTTGTTAACCAACAGTTTCAAGCTACAGAAAGGTAAGGTGGCAATAAAAAAATGGATGTGTATTTTTTAGGGGAACTATAAATAACTTTGAAAAAAATGAATTATTCAGGTATATGAGAGACAAAGCAGTCAACCCATTTAAGAAAGTTTTATTCTTTCGACAACTTCAACTGATGCTAATTTCACATAACTGGATTCACAAAACTTATGCTGTGGTTGCAGCCCTTGGTCAATCAGTCTTTCTAATGACAATTTGTCTTTATTGCCTTGTCAATTTACACTCGTCCCTACTTCCAGTTCATGTTTCTTTCTTTCTTTCAACTGCGGCACAATGTTTTACAACAATTATTGCTGTTGGTGGAACTCTGGGAGACGTTTATTCAAATTCAGCCGAACTGTTGAGAAACGTGAAAACGGAAATTTCGTTGCAGAAAAATGCCTGGTTTCGTCGCTCCTTTAAGTCATGGCCTGTTCAGAAGATTCGGTTTGGCCAGGTTAATTATTTGGATCGATTATCGCCAGTTACACTCGTGGATTTTAGTATTAATTTAACTCTGAACATGGTCCTTGTGAAAAGTGCGTAAACAATACGCATAGTAGAGAAAGCTTGACTGCGGTGTAAAACAAAAACTTTTGAATTATGTTGGATTAGTTTTAATTAACACGAATGAAGAATTTTTTGCAAAGAAATAATATAAATGGGGTTTAAATCTTTATCTAATGTTTTATTACATATATATACGTAAGTTATAATTTTTCATTGAATATTGCATAAATAATATTTTTACACCAGAATTTTTTTTAAATTCATTTATTCAATATACATAGTAACGCAATGTTTAATCATTATACAAACTGATTTCATTTATGAATGACTACCGCTTAGTAACAATTTCGATATTCATTTTATTAACATGATGAATGCTAATTTTAGGAATAAGCATTATTCCTTACGATGTTGAAAATCTATAATTATCACAAAACTCGAATGGGTCAAAGTTCAGCATGCGTTGACTCGTACACCTCTAACCAACTTACTTCCGTTCCATATTCATAATATGTTAGCTAAAGTTAAAACATGCTGTTGTTTTATATGAAAAGTAACCTTTTTTTACTTAAAAGGGTTTGCATCTGTTCTGACTACAAGCCTATATATACAACAAGCAATGCTAGCATAAATTATTTAATAATATGATGTACAAATTATTTAATATTGTGATGTACATCGTGCCCCCTCTCGATTTAGCTAATAGTTTTACAAATTTAATGACGTAATTATTATGATGATGTAATAATGTAATTTCATGACAACATTGATCCGATGATGATGACGATTATTATTCCATGTGCTTTAACTAGATCAATCAAGATATTAGTTCACGTGCTTCGACGTAATATTTACTTAGGCATTTTTGTGATGATTGAGCAGCTGTAAATGACTCGGATGTTACAGCTACAAATGTGTGATTTACCATTTGACCTGACCATGATAAATGTTAATCGTGTGTTGAATTAGGTATTGTAGAAGTGAATGAAAACATGTAAAATTCATGTAAATGTGTTAATGATTAAACTTGTACGAATTATTTTATGAATGATCTTTTAATTTAACATTAACCATGTAATTGTAAATGAAAGAAAAACCATATAAAATCCGTGCAAGAATTGAATAAACTTCAGTAATACAATAGAACTCCACTGTGACTTTTTTCCCCAGCCTTATTTCAGCCTAAGAATATAACTAAAATGTGCTGAAAATAACATTGGCACTAACACAGTATTTTGGTTCCGTTCAGCCCGGCTGGCATAGTGAAATGCAAAATTGAAATATTTGGGGTTGTGACGAGCACTAAATACCTTTTTGAACTACGTCCTTCATTTCACCCCGTCAATTTACTTAGCATACCATCAAAAACATTTGTCTTCTTCTATTATATACTTAGCATAATGTTACATCATAAACTTCTTTATACTTAAAACGTTTGAAATAACACACGATACATCGACTAATCAAATACATCAATTATTTCAATCAAATCAATCAATTCATTTACGAGTCCATGTCATAATTATGTTAAGTAGGATAATGAACTTTGCATATGATTTGGTTTATTAGGTAACTGGGCACAGCTGGAGCGTGATTTAAACTGCTCCAGTTAGAGATTAAAACACTTAGACAAAATGCCGTCATATAGGGATGTATGCGAGAAGTTGAATTTGTATCATTTACCTATTATAATAATGTTCGTTTTGACGACCATGCTGCATCACTATTCATGAATGAAATCCTCAGATCACAAGTGAAGACACCAAATAGAATCAATACACATGGATGTGAAATAACATTTACGCCCGGAGACTAAGTGCGCGAGTTTGTTAGAAAAACAATAACATAGAAACATTGGCCCATTACTACGACCGTTTGGTTGGCAAGACGAAATTGTGTCAGTCTTTCCCATAAAACCTCAACATGAAAGAAACGATGAAGAAATTTGTATATACGACGATGCAGTGATCGAATTAGACGTTGAAGAGAATGATGAACAAGTTGTTCCATTAGACCATAACTCTAAAGCAGTGAATAGTGAATCAAGTCCTAGTTAAAAACCAAAATCTACTAATGATGCTTCTACTAAACCAAACGTAGATATGGGTGACATTGACGGACTAATTACAAAGCTTTAGCAAAGACATCGGCTAAATTATGATGTGCTTGGTCGTTTTTTATAGTTGTTGTTGTATGTTTTACAATCTTTATGAACTTTACATGCTCAAGCTCTGTTTATATTTAAATGGAGAAAATTTCGCTTTCCAATCTTATTGACCCACGAAAAGAACAAAAACAATTGTACTCAAAAACATTGGCGTATCAAATTGGAAGATTAGGAGACCGATAGCCTTTATATTCCCCGTGACATCCAAAATGAAAAGCCAAATATTATATTGTACAGCCAAAACATAATCAAAAATCAAATCGTCATTACTGCTTGACCCCTTAAACAACCTCGTTTCCGACAGTATGCCACGATGCACACCAAAGCTGAAGAACCACAAGATTTGGGCCATTTGACCCCCCATCACCCAACACAGCTTCCGTTTCCCCTACAACATTTCTCTATGCTCTCGGCTCTCTTACATTTGCAAATGCTTTGATTAAAACTGATGATAATTACGAATACGGAAATAATGTAAACTAAACTGGATAGCTGGCAAGATAATAACACACACCAGTATGCAGCTTTTAATTACACCAAACAGTTATGCATAGGGACGCCATGACCAAAACACACGACCAAACACTACAAACCATAGTTTTAGGCATACATTGAAGTTAGGAACAAGTAGCAATACCAACTCCACCAACACTTAGACCAGGTAGTTAATAGTACCATTACAATACACGTCACATGCGCCTGCTTCTGCACAATGAATTTTACGCGTCCCTGCCTTAGTAAATCACTGTCACAGATCAGTACCCTTGAGTACACTAGTGCCAAGGGGCGTTCAGGTGCAGCCAAGAACGGCTTAATCCCAAAACTTAGTTCAAGCTCCAATAGAGTCAGCTCCGGCTGTCTTTCCCATAGTGGAAAGAGATGTTTCTGTCTTCTTGGATGCTCATGAGTAATTGAATAACTCCTTTGATTTATTTAAAGTAAATTGTGATCACTGGAACCGATCGAGATTAGCGCTTTGCAGGCTCTTCGGATAAAAAGCAAACTGACTGGGATATTTTCCTTCTGCATGTCACATTTGCCTAAAACACAGCCAAACGCTCAGTTAGTAAATACGAGCTGTTTTTTTTACTGTATGGCGTTGAAACAAAACTTCCACTAAACATAGCTCTTCTCCGTGATGATAGTATACCCAGTGACCAACAGGTGGAAAGGTTACATGAAACTAGAGATATTGCGTTAAAACGTACTCGTGAAGCCCAGTTAAAGCCATCAGATAGAATAAACCCACATCGCAAAGTCATGACATACAAACCAGGTCAACTTTGTTTTAGAACAACCAGAAAAACTATTAATACGAAAGCTGAAAGCTCCCAGAATACTACATTACATTGCTACAAGTTTTTTTCCTGTTTCTTTCCTTTAGAATTTATTAGTATTTTTTGTTTATTGTATCCGTTTTATAGGCAGTTGAGTGCCCTCAGCGCCTCGGCGGTGCGTTACACTGCTGCAAATGAAATCGATCACAATGGTCCTGATTTTGGTTTTATGGATACCGTGGCCCGTATAATAATGATCCTTAATTTCCTAAAGTTGTAGTGTACTTTCATTACCAATGGAAGCGGTTCCAGCAGGTTTGTCATTTATATACCCTAACAGGTATGTATTTATTGCATACAAATACGAGCTTCAGTCAGATTATGCCAACGAAAGTTTTGTGGGAAATGTGTGGCTAAAAGGCACCAAAATTAGAGAATTTTATTACCCCACAACTATCATGTGTTGACTTGTTCTCATAATTATACTTGTCTAGTTGAGTATGCACAACACATCTATGGAGTAGATTCACCCTATTTTCAGTTACTATTAGGGAAGGACAAGGTTAAAAATAAGACACACTAGTTACGTTAGATATGCCTGGGACTAATTAATTAATCCAAATCAACTTCTGATAACTTTTTTTTTAAATTCCGATCCACAAATTTGGATCAGTTTGTCAGGTGTGCAGCAAAACCAAAATAAATATTACCTATAACCACAAAATATTTCTGAAAATAAGTAAAACTTTGAATACACCAGAATGTCTGCTTGTACCTCCGAGCATAAGACAATGCACGTATTTCATATGGTAAAAGATGTGATCTTTATCTCATGACGCTTCTGGAAAATTCTATTTCTAGTATCTCAAACGCGTCGCTGTGCATATGTACAAGATTGGAAACCACTTGTAACCAAACTACCAATACATCGACACCATTTACTTTCGCTTTACTTAAAATTGACAATTCATCGGTACTGATTCGGTAGCAGCTTGTAAGTCCAACGGCTACTAAACAATTACTGTCAATATACACTATTTCGTTTTTTAAATGCACTTTGTATCTACATAGTACCATTTTTAGAATTATTGACTACTGTTTTTTGGAAAACTGCCACTTTCTATAATACTTGTAAATTCGAAATATTTCTTATCACTTACGTTTTCTAAAAATTAAATTAGCGTAAACAAGTTAGTAAAAATTTACGATTACAATCATCTAAACACCATCATATACTCCGTTTCATTACTCTGTTTGGAGCAATTTACACATTCTTCAGAATCTGACTTTTCTTCAAGATTAAATTATATTTACAGAATTATATTGAACTCAAAGAGTAAGTGAAATGGTAAATGCATACCATAAAAAACATCGTATTAGCCCCTGACCTATAATTACTTCTAAAAGATTACGGTAAAAATGATTTTACTTTAAGATTGAGTAGAAGTTGTATTCACAATATAATAATCGTTAAAAAGGATAATAACAGCGTGCTTCAAAGCAGAAGTACATAATAAAAGTAGGTTTTTGTTTCAATTCAAAAATAAAAATTCAATTCCAAATATAGAAATAGTTTGACTTGATGGCTTCTCACTAAATGCATACGTTTGAAAATCAGCTATGCTGAGTTAATTGCATCTAAACTTTATTCGTTGCCGCAACTATTTGTAAATTCAATTGCAGGAAATTAATTGGTTGAAAAATAATTCTTTTGTTGACGAAAAATGATTGAAAGGATTTTTTGATGGCACTAGCCTGTTTCAGCATCGTTAATAGAATTGAATACGCAAATCGCTCCTCCTCCATTGAATTCAGACTTGACAGTCGTCATGTGGCTCATCAGTTGAAAAGTGGTTTTCCATGAAATTGTGGTGGATGGGTAACAAAGTATCCCCCCATCTTGCATGGTCGTTGATTATACTATGAAATCATGACGAAGACGATTTTTTTTGAACTGTTGATATCCTCGTTTCAAATGTTCAAACTGTGAACAATTTGCTAGAATTACGAATTTGCCAACAATTGAATACAAAAAAACCAACAAAAATTAAAAGTAAAACCTGCATGTCCACCAGATTGACCCAACAAAGAAGAATCACTCGGTTTTTGTGACCTTGATTTATGAATTAATATCATTACTGCCTCTTTTGATGATTATTTGAAGGTAGGGCATTTTTCCACTTTCCTCCTGGTTTTGTAATTAAAGTCGGCTACGATACACAAAATAACCAAGTTTGCTATTCACAAGTTACATTTCACATTCATCGCAATAACGATATAAATGGCATACAAAATTTGTTAAACTCACGGCCATTCTAATCCTTTTTAATTTCCAATGCCAAATTTTTTCTATTCACAAGAATTTACAACATTCCAACTCGAGGATGTTTTGAAATACAAAAAACCAAGGTTCTTTTTAGCAGAAGTTCCGAATATGCTTTTAACTGTTCACTTCACAGAGGAAAAGAAAAATGATCACAATTCCAAATTCTATGACGAACCATGTATCATGAAAACTCAAACCCAGATACACGCTGCATGATAATGATTGAAAAACAAAATAACCAGAAAGAGATGTGATTCATACATACACTTAACATTTCGTTTTATCGTCCGTAATTTGATGGTTGATTATACATTCAAGCTCAATGACATGCAAACCCAGGTCAAACCATTTATAATCAAAGAGAACTCATAAACAAGTTCATATAACATAATATAATAAAGTGTTTTAACCAGACGTATAAATATTTTATTTAACAATATAGCGATAGAGAACTACAACTCAGACCACACAATCTCCGTACTATTACATCTTCGTAATGCATTCCTATCATATTCCCAAGCCTTTTCATCTCCTTCACCAGACTCAAATTTGGAATTTGGATTCCTGTCAATAAACTCTGTATCTTGAGGCATAATCATGATGTCACTGCATGCTCTGAAATTTTCCTGTGGCCCACATCCATTTGCCCCTGTTCCATCCTCACAAATTCCCCAATGATTGCCTGTGTTATAATGCCACTGGAGCACGCAGTGCTTACAAGTAACTCCTTTTGGTAATGTCAAGTTGTATTCTGCATAAAATTCTACACTATTTACTGGAATGGGAAAATTCGTCCCTGAACCATCAGCAAGCTCAAGGAGATGCTCGTCAAAACAAGCTTGGTCCAAATGGGATGCTTGATCGTCTTTTGCACAAAGTCTGAATTGAAAATATCCCCAATGACTCGTAGTCAGTTGTATTTCGATTGGAATCACATCACCGCTTTTGTAAGCACGAACTATGATTCCTTTG
Organism: Orchesella cincta; assembly: GCA_001718145.1. Lineage (NCBI taxonomy): Eukaryota > Metazoa > Arthropoda > Collembola > Entomobryomorpha > Orchesellidae > Orchesella > Orchesella cincta. The sequence goes on from LJIJ01001523.1 coordinate 17,019, forward strand.
TAGAGTTCACCTCCATCCTCATTTGCTCGGGGAATTGGGGCATCGTAAGGATCTCCACAAACGCCACATTTCCCACCGTTTACTTCAATTTGATGCTAAAAAATTCAAAGCACAAAGAAATATTTATCTATGCATGGGATTTTCTAATCTCAAATAAAATATTACAACTTACCAGCCGACCACCACAAAAAAGTTCATTGTCATTCCAATTTTTTGGAGGTTGCAGATGGCTGAATTCCTTACACCTCCAGATTGAGGAGCGATTGGGAGGTTCCAAGAGGCGACCATGAGACGACACTCTGACACTCAACTCAAGCCCTACGATAAGCGCAGATCTGACAAATTGATTGAACTTCATATTTGCAAAGAATTGATTAAGAGAAATTGGATATTGTTGTAGAAAATGATTTTTTGAAAGTCAAAGTTGAACTGATTTATGTATCAGTAGTAAAGCGATTTTTATACACTTCCAGGCCCATTTTCATCCGTCTTGTCGTTTTCATTTATTACGAAGAAACTTAATAAAAATGCATTTTCAATTTAACTCCAGTCACCCTTGACATTTAGTTTGAATTCGACGTCTTTAGTTAGCAGTTAATCGAGGATTCAGGATGCACATAATGTGAGATTCTGCTGAATTGCAACACGAAGCAATAAATATTCATGATTGGATTAGCTCGAAGTAATTAATGGTGGCAATAATGGTACCGGAAACACATGACATTGGAGCAAATATATATGATAGGTAGTAGTTCTCTGTAACTGCTGCAATTAATTACTCATTATTAGTCATTATCGAATAGCTAATAGAAACTAGTTGGGAATTATGAATAAAAACGTTTTGAACACGTCACCAAACTTTTGGGGGTGTGTTTCAGCTACCTTGACCCGATCTGGTTAATGTCAAACGTTTTATGGCTCTGTAGGTCAATGCAAGTCTTGTTGCATTTTTTCAAGCTTTTTTAGAATTAGAACAGAATAGATGTATTGTATACAAAATTAGTTTTTTTATTGTATATTTTTAGCAGCATGCAGCTCGGATTATGCTCACCATTTTCCTTCCAATGGTGATAGAATAAATGAAAAATGGTAATGAAATGTTTCCAATTGAAATTAAGTCAACAAATACATTGCACGTGTGAGTGGAAATATTATTTCATTTATTAACGGCCGAGTTGTTTGGAATAATAACATTAGATCATAGTATTTAATAAATTTTATCAGTGAACTAAATATTACGAAACTGTAATAACGGCATAGATTTCAAAAGCATGAATTTCAACCGCAGTCAAGTTAAAAGCAAAAAAGTGTATTACTAACGTATAAAAACACAGCTAAATGTATGATTCTCATGAGCAGAAAAATATTATACCAAACAGAAAGCAAGCTCCTGTTCAGCAACATTGCCAACGATGAGCTGAAATTTAGAAATCAAAAGGATGTAGTTAGGGAGCGAAATTGCATTGTAAAAAGTTGAAAACATTTTCTCGTATATAAAATGCATGTTCAAGCGTAAATAAGAGTTTCTGAAAGGCTGCAATTATAATTAGCAATTATTTGTAGCCATGATTTTAAAACTTGTAAAATATATACATCCATACATTTTAGACGTACAGACAAACGTTTGGTTATGTAGAGCGCATAAAACTCTCTTTCAGTTTGAGCTCAGCCAGATACAACAAGCATTCATTTATGATGATTCTGTACTATGAATTCATATGAGACGAAACCAGTTTTTCATCGCTTCTGCTCCCATGCTTCTTTCGTAGCCCTAATTCTTTCTAGATAAACCTTTTAGATATATATTTATATAAGATTTCAATGAAATGAAGAATTGAATAATATAAATGATTTTTTTCTCATTTTAATAAATATACAGAACCAAACTTTGTCCAGTTCCACACAAAAATATAATGCTCAACATTTCACACTACAACTTTTTGAAATCCCATTTTATAAATTATTTCCAAAAAATTGAAAATCAGAATCGATGATTGCAGATTCCGTCGTTGTTTCTGCCATTTCCCAAGCTCCAGTTGTTCTGTTGCATCTCCTCTTTCCGTTGTGATAAGTTAGTGGAATAATTCCGCCAAATTCATCTTCACCAGGCCGAAATCTAGAATTGGGATTTCTATCGACTGCTTTTGTATCTTCAGGAAAAATCGTGATATCGCTACAACCTCTGAAATTCTCTTGTCTTCCGCAACCCAACCCACCACTTCCATCCATGCAATCATTCCAATCATTTCCAGCCTCGTAGTGCCACTGAAGCACGCAATGTTGACAAGTAACTCCTTTTGGAAGTGTCAAATTATATTCTGCGTAGTAATAACCACCACGAATAGGAATACGATAGTTTGTCCCTGAACCATCCGCGAGTTGGAGGAGATGTTCGTCAAAGCAAGACTGATCCAAATGGGATGAGGTGTCATCCTTTGCACAAAGTCGGAATTGGAAATAACCCTTGTGACTCGTTGTCAGCTCGACTTCAACTGGAATTATGTCACCACTTCGGTAGCCTCGCACAATTATTCCTCTATAGAGCTCACCTCCATCCTCATTTGCTCGAGGAATTGGGGCATCATAAGGATCTCCACAGACGCCACATTTTCCATCGTTTACTTCGTGTTGATGCTGAAAATTTGAAACATTTTTATTATAGATTTTTTTGCAAAATTATGCAGAAAATTTAAAAAATGCTTACCAGCTTCCCTCCGCAATAGAGCGCATTATCATCCCAATTTTCTGGAGGTTCCAAGTGGCTGAATTCCTGGCATCTAAACAAAGACGATCGGTTTGGAGGCTCTAGTAGCCGGCCGTGTCCTGAAACCTGGATTGTGAACTGGTTCACAATGACCAGAGCGATTGAAAGTGGCAAAGAGTGATAAATCATTTTAACACGAATGATTTGAAGCAAACAAATTGTTACAAAAATTATTGATTGATGTCAAGTTGAAATCCAACTGATAAAGTGCAACACTTGCACCAACTGTATTTATATCAAACCTTCAAATGTTACAAATAGTACAAGGAAGCATGAAATTTAGGTTGGATATGTTCATGGTATTCATTGATTATGTGGAATTCCTCTAACTAACTACGTAGCAAAGAGTTAATACGCAAATTCAATTACAGTGGTTGCTAAAGAAATTGTTGGAAATGAGACTTTGAAAAAAATGTCAACAAAGAAAATACAAACGCTACTAACCTCATGATTGACAGCAACCATGTGGTGATGATGATGCCGGAAACATATGTAGAACTGCTATCTAGAAACATCCTGTAGAGGAAATTCCTGCGACACTGTATTTAGGCGGTAATATAATATTGTAAATAAATAATATGGTGATTTAATTATTCTTAATGAGATTTCTTAATCACAACTAATGTAATTTTCATAACATATGCTTAAATGTAACACTAGGCATTGCACATTGCCTGGAAAACATTGAGGCCTTACGCTTCTAAACGTTGAGTTATCATGATCATGACCCATTTATTCCGTTGCTCTTCAAACGTGTTGCATTCTCACCATAAATGTGTCACAAGTGCACTCCATTCATTCAGTCATTCGGAGCCATTTAAAATTCATAAGCACAGACATGTATTGAGTTTTGGTAATTCATTTACATAAAATAACAATAGAATCTGTTATACAGGAACGAACGACAATCAATTGCACTTGGTTTGAGAGCCTCTGTTGTGGAGAATTCATAATTTCATTGACTGGCAGTGTACCTAATATCGTCTGGATTGATTTGATACAATTGTTAAAAATATTGAATAAACTGAATGTTGATAATTACAAAAAAATATGTGTATACATTTATATTATAGTGTGACATAATAACTTTAAAGCAAATTGAAATTATCAACAATGCTACCATCCTAAAATACAAACTTATTAAATCATTCAAGATATTACATTCAGTTCATTTAGGACTTGAAATGCAATGGCAATAGTTCAAAAAATAGTAAGATGTGAAATATTAAGTAAGTACACAAAAGGAAAAGGTCTTGAAACTATCACAGTATCAATTAATTTTCGTTGACAACTCATGCAGAATCTCAAACTCCTTCGAAATTGATCTCATCATTGCGTCCAGCTCATTTCTATCAAAAACTCCACTTTCAACTGATGCCGTGATGTGAATCTCATGCCCAAAACTAAGCAGGAAAAGGCTGCAAGCTAAAAAATAAATTAGTAATTTACTCGGAAATGTTTATTATAATTAGAATAATCATAATTTTTATTATTGCTAACCTGATACTCCAGGTTGAGTTCCGGTTACAAAATCCGTATACAGAGCCCTCTTTCCAGCCAAACTGATTGGAACTGTGGGTCCAACGAAATTTGAGAATCCGGCCTGCATCACACGATTTTGAAGCATGGAAGCTGACATATGACAAATAAAGAACCTACAGATTGGATCAACCAAGGTAGTATAAATGGAACCAGGGAATTTTTAGCTTTCTCAAATTCAGCCTCTATGATGTTTAGCCTCTGGATGGGATCCAATTCCGGGGATGTCGGGAGTTCCATGTAAGTTCCGGTTCTACAAAATTATTTGACTTTTATATAAAAATAGATATTCATAATAAAAACATATTCAAACCTCAATCTTACACACATGTGGTTAGTTAGCTTTTTTGGATGCCCCGGAAGTGGCAACGGAACCAAGAACAAAATTGAATTTTTTCCATAATTTTCCTTTTCCACTTTCATTTGCAAAGTTTGCACACTTTCAGTCAATCCAGCGGATATACCAGCAAGCAAAACTGAGTTGAAATTAACCCCAAATTTGTTCTTAATTTCTTTAATCATCTTGATTGTTATTGGGGTCCCACATCTGGCATATAACTGTCTTGCTGCTTTGACTTCTTCAGTAGCTCCGAATGACACCCTCGTATTTTGTGAGTTGAACAACCCAGCATAATTTGAAACTGCGGAGAAAAGTCGAAACGGGAATATTAAACCGAATGAAAGCTTCCTCATAAAGTTCACCGAGCTTTTCTTCTGAGGCAAAACTATTTTTGATAGTGGAACTCCCCCCAACTTTTCCACGAGTAGATATAAAATCGAATAGCCATCAGTCATGCTATGATGAAATCTGAAAATTATCAGCGTCATTTCCCCCTCCAAACTCTTGCTGCTGAGGTGTATATCCTGATAATTCTCAATCACATAGCATTCCCAAGGACTCCTCTTGGCTGGAAATGGCTTGTTCAATAGTTCTTCAATAAACGAACAAACTTCGTCATTATTTTGATTTCCATCAAATTTGTGCAGTTTCAGATGGTTTTTGAGCTCGAATTCTGTATCGACTTTCCAAAACATGAATCCCATCCAGGGCTCAATATATTGCTTGAATTCAGCAAATCCTGATGACTCCTCCAGCCACTGGGTTGAAAGTATGCTCGCAAACTCTTTTATCCCCGCCTTCCCATCCAAAACGGATGTTGTAACTATCGCTGATTTTGGATTAAGTCGCGATTTCGGGAGGAAGTCAACTGTGAACGCATTTGCAAAGGCTGTGACAGGATTCCCGATTTTCTCCTTAAAAAATGTTTTTGCAACCAGGGTCAAAATCCAGCGGTAGAGGTAGATTGGAAGAAACAGAAAAACACAGGCAAGGAAAATGCCAACCAAACACAATCCATGCAAATGGGTTAGTAATTTTTGCCACAATTTGAAAACCAGTTTCAAGGTCATTTTTACTGAGTAAAAGAGCAAACTGAGTTGATGACGGGATAGTCTACAAAAGAATGAGTAGGGATACGAAGCTCTACCATCGTTGAAGCAGCTTAAAGAAGTTTGCCGTGGGATATTTGGCTAATGATTTATTGCTTTGCTTGCTTTGTTTGTTTATCAAAGTATATAAAATCCATGCTCAGCTACGATTTACGAAGGGGGTAATTAAAATAAATACCATTTGGCAGACCTGGTGAGAAATCCGCCTTTATCGTATACTTGCAACCATAAAATTGTGAAATGTTATTTAACAGATGGGCATGGTAAAATAGCATTATGCCATTATGTCGAGAATTTAATATAGAAAAATACATTTGACAGTAACATTGAACTCGTGGGTCATATCAACGTCTTGGTGATATTCTGCTCAACGACAAAATCGATATTTTTGGGAGACATATTGTACTATTACGTCACTAATAATATCATCCACAAGTATCAAATTCATCAATATCACACCTATTATTATATAAAATTCCAATCTCGGCAGTGACATTTGAAATCAAGGTATGTTTTCTCGGTTTGATCCACTATTTCCGATTCAGCACCAAAAGTCAACTGACTAGCTCAGAGATGTAAAAAAAATCAATAAAAAACAATGCCAATTTATGCATGCATAAAGCTATTTCTGTATTCTCTGTAAATCTTCTCAATTCGTTGGCTCAAAGAAGTAGAAAGGAAGGAGCAAACTGAAAATCCATTGGATTACTACTTCCTTGAAACTCTCTGCAAGACGTTTATAATCAATATGAGGTAGGTAGCGAGTTGAAATCAAATTAAAATGAATTGAATCTTCAATGAAATGGAATGCAATGTCATTAAAAGGTTATCCACACTTCAATACAAAAATTCCTTGTAAACCAGCTTTGATCTAATTGTAAAGGAAAGGGTTTTCCTATATGATTCAAATCCAAGTTGAATGTAAAGCAAAGCGATAAATTCTCACGTCTCTTATAATTAGTGACGAGCGAAGTCTTGTTTGGTTTATCCATCTAGTCAACCTTGGCCGCTTATTCAAGTAAATACCAATGTATTTTTCGACCGGATTCCCCTCAAAGTTCAACCCTTTTGATGTTAGTTAAAGACAACGACGCATTTAACTCACCTATTAATAGCAATTATGAGTTATAATGATTCTCAATCCTAGTTCCACTTAATACGTTCTGCGCCTTGCCATTCCGCATTAATCATTGAAAAAGCGTGGGCGTTGGGGTTTTAATTATAGCTGATACTAACTCACCATTTAACAGGTATTATGTTGGTATTTCCTAGTCTCCTTATTTGCGTTGAAAATGATATCAATACTAAAAACCATTTAGGAAAATGGCTTCGGTATTCATTGACGTAAATTCAAAGCTAGTTTGTGAGGTTGTACCAAAAACCCATCTCTAATCACACGTCTCAACCTCAACCTTCTGAAGGACATTAAATAAAGAATTTAGCTGTCTAAACAGGTCTTCCTGTATAAATCATACTAGTCTTCCAGAATTTTTTCCAGTTAACTTCTTCACCTCATATCAAAGAGGATCGTCATCATAATCGCTGTCTAACTTTTATACGAAACAAGTTTTTTATTCAATTTCTATCTGAGTTTGTTTTTTCAAGTTTTCTGGTGTACAAAAACAGTGTCATTTATTGACATTTTTACTAAGATGGCAAGAGATGTCAACAACCAAGTGTGGCTCACTTCCGCCCTCACTGAAGAGGACGTGAAAGGGGCACTTACTCTTTGTAGCTCATTACGGAGAACCCTAACAAGCCGGAAAGTTGGTGTGATTGTGTCCCGGAAGCTGGGATTTTTGTTGAGAGAAGCTCTTCGTCAAGCTTTTGACTACTTTTTTGACCTGGATGAAGATCGAAATTTGGTGGGGTTGAAGGATGAGGAATTTGTGAGGGTTTACACGTTGACCCTTAAACCTTTGGGGAAATGTGCGTATCTTTGTCCTTCCATGTTGGTACGTATTTAATTTATTGCAATATTTAAATTTCACAATGTTAATATCAAAATCATTTTTAAATTCTGGTTTCTTTCAGGTTTTGAAAAATTGTGATGAAATCTTTGACAATTACAATGCGCCTCATGCATTCCAATGGACGAAAGATGAGGGGTTATCAGTATTCCTTGTTAACCCGTCCTTGGAAGCCTTCAACGTGGTCATGAATCTCCTTCGTACTAAAAATGGAACAGGTTTGAAAGGCAAAAGAATAAAAATTTTAAACTTTAATATAAATGGTTTTCCCAATGTTTCTGCCTGAAGAACTTTCAAAATTCAACGAGATATCAATTGAAAGCTTTCCTCGTTAGCTAAACTTAATTTAATTCCATTGAATATTAATTTAGGTTTCGAAAAATTCTTAAGAAACTGGATGGGAAAAGATAAGAACGGAAACAACTTCCTTGATGATAAATACAATCTTACCATATCAACTCAAACTGGACAGTTGGGGTTCGAAGTTAACACGAATTTGGGGCTAAATTTGTATTTCTCGTTTATTTGGAGTTGTGGTTTATAATTTTAAAATAAAAATTTGTTGTCTAATTTTCAGAATGGAAAATGACATTTCTATTGTGAACTTAAAGAACGTTGAATTTGATTCGGAAATCAACCCATTCGGGTTTCTCGCTGACGTAACTTACAATGCAAAAAAATTAAATAAATTTTTTAAAGAAAACATGATAAATTTATTTTGCATCTTATGCAGATTGTATTAAAATACCGGAAATTGATCTACACCGAAGCTGTACTTCCGTTTCTACACTCACTGGAAAATTTGGGGACACTTGAGAAAATTCCAGAATTCAGTTCTGGAGAAATCTACCAACAAGCTGGGAATGGGAGGGAACCAATAGCCATTGTTGGAATGAGCTGCCGCTATCCCAACTCAAACAACCTGGAAGAATTTTGGAATCTCTTGTTGAACGGGATGGACGGAACCAGCATTCCTCCTGAGTTTCGTTGGACACCCAAACTCTCCATCAGAAATCCAGCACCATATCGCCAGACAAATGCCGGCTTTCTAAAAACCCCTGTGGAAGAATTTGACGCGAAATTTTTTGGAATAAGTCCCCTTGAAATGGAATATTTGGATCCTCAGCATAGACTCCTTCACGAAGTGATTTGGGAAGGGCTTGAAGATGCTGCTGTAAATCCCCAAAAATTGAGAGGAACAAACGGCGGTGTTTTCATGGGTTCTTGGACAAACGACTACAAGGAAATATTGGAAAAGGGCGGAAACAAAGAGTTTTACCGGAAATATATGGGAAATTCAATTGGAGCTGCAGCTGCGAGAATTTCCTTCTTGTTGGGAATAACCGGGCCAAGTATTGCGACAGAATCTGGATGTTCTTCTGCGATGGTTGCTGTTCACCTTGCTTGCCGAAGTTTGCAGTTGAGGGAGACTAATTTTGCATTGGCTTGTGGAGTTAATTTACTTCTCCATCCTTTTGACAAGAATGAAATGCCAATGGTACTTTCTTCAGATGGATGTTGCAAAACTTTTGATGAGAAAGCGGACGGGTTTGCAAGAGCTGAGGGGTGTGGAGTTCTGGTTTTGAAGAGACTTTCAGATGCTGTGAAAGATGGGGATAATATTTGGGCAATGATAAGAGGCTCTGGAATGACTCAAGAAGGGGTGAGCAAAAGCATGGGAACTCCTACCGTCCAGTGTGAATCTTTGGCAATGAAACATGCCCTGGAAGATGCAGGCGTTGAACCAGAACAGGTTTCTTATGTGGAAGCACACGGAACAGGAACTGTGGTTGGAGATCCTATGGAAATTGCAGCGATTGCTAAAGCTTATCATTCAAAAGAAAGAAAGGAACCGTTGCTTATTGGCTCGGTGAAAACAAACGTGGGGCATACTGAGTCTTGTTCTGGAATTACGGGGATTATGAAGGTGGTGCTTGCCATGCAAAATGAAATTATTCCTGCTCACAGGAACTTTGAGACGTTGAACCCTGCAATTAACTTGGAAGCTGTGCCTGCCAAAATACCCTTGAAACCTGTGAAGTGGAGAAAGACCCAAGGAAAATCTAGATTTGCTGGAGTAAGCTCGTTTGGAATGACAGGAACAGATGCTCACGTTATTTTGGAAGAATCGCCAAAAATTCCTGAAAGCCCAATAAAAATCAGCAAGAATTTCGAGCGACCTCTTTCCATCATGAAAATCTCAGCCAAGACGGAAGAAGCTTTGAATATTCTCCTAGAAAGATATAAAGACTACCTGAATTCTACTCAAAATTTGGATTTCAAGGATATAGCTTACACAGCAAATATTGGCCGTGCTGACTTCAGTCATCGCGCTATTTTAATGGCTTCATCAACACAAGACGCAGTCAGGAGCATTGAAACTAACAAAATCACGCGGGGAAATGAATCAGTCGACAAAAAGAAAGTTTGCTTTCTCTTCACAGGACAAGGCTCACAATACCCCGGGATGGGAAAGCAGCTATATGAAACGAGCCCAGTATTCCGAATGCATTTTGAATATTGCTCCAAAATTCTGAAAAACACTTACAACATTGACATCACTCAAGTATTGTGGTCTGAAGCAAAGTCAGCTGAAGTAAGCAGAACGATTTACAGCCAAACATCCATTTTTTGTGTGGAATATGCGCTGTTGAAATTATGGGAAAGTTGGGGAGTGAAAGCAGACTACGCTCTTGGTCACAGCCTTGGAGAGTTTGCTGCTGCAGTTTGTGCAGGAATTTTGACAGTTGATGATGCAATAAAGTTGGTAGCTGAAAGAAGTCGGCTGATTGATGAGCTTCCACCTGGGAAAATGTTGGTTATCAAGGGAGACAAGCAAAGAGTGGAAGATTTGATGACTAAGTTTGCTCAAAATGACCAAACCAAGATGCTTGACTTTGCTGCTATTAATTCATCTGAGCAAACTGTTGTTGCTGGAGATTCTGAGTTGATTTTGCAGTTTTCTGAATTTTGCAAAAAATCCAATTTAAAATGCATTGTTTTGGACTCAACCCACGCATTCCATTCGAAACACATGGACCCAATGCTGGATGACTATAGAAAAGTTGCTGAAACAATCAAAAGGCAGAATGGAAACGACTGTAAATTCCTTTCCGGAATGCGAGGTTTAGTCCTCGAAGCTTCCCAAATTGATGCCGAATATTGGGTTCAACACACAAGAAAAAAAGTTTCGTTTCTGGAAGCCAGCAAAAAAGCAGTTGAGCTCGGTTGTGAAGTTTTCATTGAAATCGGACCTCAACCCGTTCTCTCCGCGTTGACTATGATAAGCACCAATCAAACCATAAGATGTCTACCTTCTCTTAAGCGAAACTGGGACGAATGGGAAACGATCTTGAATTCTCTTGCAAAACTGTACGTAAATGGAACTCAAATCGATTGGGAAGGTTTTGACCAATTTTTCAACCGAAAAAAAGTTCCTCTCCCGCACTACCCCTTCATTGGGAAAAAATATTGGCCTGAATTAGCTTGCGGAAGTAACTCTAGCATTCATCCTCTGCTGGGCAGCGTAATTCCCAACGCAACTTCTACAAAACTCTTCCAATCCGGGTTGAGTTTGAAAAATCCCGATTTAGAATATTTATCAGGACACGCTATTGAGAGAAAGTTATTTTTCCTGGTGCTGGCTATTTGGAAATGAGTCTAGCAGCTGGTTTAGCTTCTATTGATGGGAATAATCTATCAAAAATCCCAAATCGCCCCATTAAAGTGGAAAATCTCTTCTTCCAAGCTCCTTTGCCTCTCGATAACTCCTCAACTTGTGAACTTCAAACCGTTGTGGAAGGAGACTGGAACGAGATGGAAATCAAAATTTACAGAAAAATGGAAGAAACAGAAACAAGCAATAAATGGCTTTGCCACTCCAAAGCTACATTTTCTCCGGTTCCCAGCGCAGAAGAGAAAGCTGTTCAGTTTTTGAGCGCTGATGTTTTTCACGAAATTTTAACTAAACCTCCGAGCCATGAGTGGATCGAGACCCTTTATGAAAAGCTGAACTCATCAGGACTCAAATTTGGGTCGACTTTTCGACGCCTAGAAAAAGTTTGGGTTGATGACAAGGTGGAAAATTTTTTGGCTCAAGTTTTGAGTCCTAATTGGGATAATTCTATGGGGCAATCTGAGAATCAGTATATTATCCACCCTGTTATTTTGGATGCGATGGTCCAAGCTGGGATGATGCTTCGTATTGCTCCCACGATGAAAAAGAAGATGTATGTCCCTGTCAAAATTGGAAAGTTCCTTTTGTTCTCACCCGTTTCTCCGTCTAGTCAACTTTATATTTATGCGTTTAATGAGGAGAAAAATAGTCCTTTTGGTTCCGCTCTCCTTCTAGATGAAGAGGGAAAGGCTTTGGCTCTCATGTCTTCAGTGGAATACACAGCTACAACAGTGAAAGCAATTGATTCTATTTTGGAACAACAAACAAGCACCATGCCAGGGCTCTGGGAGGAAGTTTGGAGGTCTAAAGCGGGTAGTTTAGGCCCTGCTCAGGACCGAGTGGATTTGGAGAAAACAAGCATAACCAGTGAAGCCCTCCAAATTATCCCGGATGACTACAACTTTCCACCAACACATTTAGCCGAGTTATTCACCCAGGTGGAAAAGCTAGTTTATTTGAATATGCTCAGGTCTCTGTTGGAACTCGGATGGAAACCGGAATTGGGTGAAAGTTTTGAGGAGAAAGCACTGCTGAATCAGCTTGGGATTCAGAATCAATCTCGACAGTATTTTGGATTTATTCTCGAAGTTCTTGAAAATGAAGGGATTTTAGAAAGAATTGCAGCTAATTTTGAGAGTTGGAAAATCAAAAAAATGCCACCAAATTTGGAAGAAATCTTGCTGATTTTAAATTCTACCGAATTTTCAACTGAGCTAGAAAAGAAATACAGCACAACCCCGTTATTTTCAAAAGTAGGGGAAAATCTCAGTAAAATTTTACAGGGAAAGCAGCCAGCGCTCAACATCCTATTTCCGGAAGAGAACCAAGGCTATCCTTCCGTAGCCGAGTTTTACACAACCTACGAGCAAAAGTTCCAACTGAGAAATTCAGCTGTTCCAAAATGTGTCAAAAGATTTAAACACATGCGAGACCAAATGGGAGAGCAAAAGTTTGTCATAAGAATATTAGAGATTGGTGCTGGAACCGGGTCATTTTCTGAAAATCTGCTGCGAATGTTGGATCAAAGCGAACTAGAGTTTGAATACACTTACACGGATATCTCAGCAGCTTTCTTTACTGCCGCTCAAAAAAGATTCGGGGAACATTTGAAATCTTTCAAATTTAAGAAGCTGAACATAGAGCAGGACCCAATCGAGCAGGGATTTATTCCGGAATATTATGATTTGATTTGTGCCTCGGATGTCATTCATGCCACGAGAGATATTAGAGAATCACTCCAAAATATGAGAATGCTATTAAAACCCAGTGGGTTGTTGGATATCCAGGAAATGTCGGGAGTACATAGATTCGTGACCTATCTTTTTGGTCTTTTGGACGGGTTTTGGAGATTTGAGGATAAAGAATTGCGAGCAAGACATTGTACTCTTTCTGGCGAGCAGTGGACAAATATTTTGAAATCATCAAGGTTTGAAGTTGATGGACTGTTTCCCACAATGAATAACTATCACTCTTACATTTGGGCAAGGAAAACGGGGGTGGAAATTCTTCCTAAAATGAATACCTCCAAAACTTGGGTAATATTTCATCAGAGGGAATCCCAAGTTTCGGGTTTTCTAAAGGGAAAAATTGAAGAAAAAACGACGAGAAAGATAATTTCAGTTGTTGAAGGTGAAAAATGGATTGAAGAGGAAGCAAATTATGAAATCAGAAAAGACAATGAAGATGATTATATTGCCCTTTTTAACTCGCTAAAAGCAAGTAAAACGGAAATTGAAGGGATTCTGTACTGCTGGGCTTTAGGAAAGGGGAATGATGCTATCCAAGAAGAAATTCTACAGCCCTACTTTTATCTAACAAAATCGTTGCTGAATTCCAGATTGTCAACCCTACCCAAAATAATTGCGGTTACCAGTGGAGTAATTCCTATTAAAGAACAAAGCAGTTCAAGCTTTCCCCTCAGTACCCTCGTGGGTTTTACCAAATCATTGAAAAACGAGAACTTTGAATTAAACGTGAAATATGTTGATATCGATGACGAATGCAGAGGACTTCAGGAAATCTTCACAGAATTGTGGAATTGCGATGATGAAGAGTTCCTCATAGCGTTTCGAGATGGTACGAAATACGTTCCAAAGCTGGAAGTCCACAAACCAATCGCTAATCCTCTAAGCTTGCCACCAGGAACGGATAGATTTCAGTTAATTTTGCCTGAGTCAAGATCCATTACAGATCTTCAGTTTGGACCGCTAGAGCCCAAAATATTAGGAGAAGATGAAGTAGAGGTGGAGATCAAAGCTTCTGCATTAAATTTCCGAGACGTGCTCAGCATCATCAAGCCCTCTGAAGAATTTAAGGATATAAACACAGTCGGATTTGATTTTGCGGGGTTAATCTCAAAAATAGGAAAAAATGTCACGGGGTGGATGGTCGGGGATCAAGTTTGTGGCTGTAATATCCACTTTACAGCTCTGCCTAGTCATGTAGTCCTCAATGAAAAGCTTGTTCTTAGAGTGCCCCATAACTTACCACTTTGGGAAGCTGCCACAATGCCTGCTGTCTACATGACTTCCCTTCAATGTTTAAAGGAAGTGGCTAAAATTAAAAAGGAAGATGTTGTCTTAATTCACACAGCTTCTGGAGGTGTTGGGTTGAGTGCCATTGAAATTTGCAAGAGTGTTGGCTGCAAAATTATTGCTACTGCGGGGAGCAAACGGAAACAGAATTATTTGAGGAGTTTGGGAATTGAACACATTTTCCATTCGAGGAATACCAACTTTGGAGACGAGATTTTAGAGCTGACGAATGGGAGAGGGGTTGATGTTGTGCTGAATTCTTTGACAAGTGAAGGATTTAAAGAAGCTACGCTCAAGGCTTGTGCGAAGGGGGCACGGTTTGTGGAAATGAGCAAGCTGAACATTTGGAGCGAGGAAGAAGTGAAGAAAATGAGACCAGATGTGGAATACACAACCATAGACCTCTCTCTTTCAGACAAGGAGGAATGGATACGGTTGATGAACAAATTGAAGGGTCTTTTGAACGAGGGAATTGTGAAACCCATTCCTTACCTGAGGTTTGATGCGCTAAATGTCCGAGAAGCCCTTCAATACATGCAGAAAGCGAAACACATTGGAAAAATTGTTTGTGTCATGCCAGAGCTGAGAAATGAAACCGGAGGATTAAAACTTTATACCCCAATGTTTAATGAGAATAGCACCTATTTAATAACAGGAGGGCTGGGAGGAATCGGCTTTGTAGTTTGCGAATGGATGGTGGAAAAAGGAGCAAAAAATATTATCCTCGCAGGAAGAAACCTGCCAAGTTCCTCAATTCAAAAGAGAAGTTCCAAATTGAATGAAAGGAAAGCGAATATAATTACTGTGCAGTTGGACGTAGGTAATATGGAACAATGCAGAGAACTTTTAAATTCAAAAATAGCAGCGCTAGGTTTACCCCCTTTGAAAGGTATTATGCACGCCGCGGGAACACTCGCAGACAGCCTCGTAATCAACCAAGATTGGGGCAATTTGAGCTCCACCTTTCCACCCAAAATTCAAGGCACCTTGAACCTCCACGAGTTGACGAAAAAGCTGAATCTCGAGCATTTTGTCCTGTTTTCGTCGATAGCAGCACTTTTTGGAAATCCAGGGCAATGTAACCACGCAGCTGGAAATAGTTTTGAGGATGCGTTTGCTCACTATAGAAACTCACTGGGACTTCCTGCTACGACTATCAATTGGGGACAATGGGGCGAAGTGGGAATCGCAACTGAAGTGGACTTACCGGGCATCAAAGCTATTTCCAATCTCCAGGGAATTACGGGGTTGGAATACGCGTTGAAAAAACATCGCACTCAAACAGCTATATTTAATATTACTACTTTTGCAATGTTAAGTAAATTATTTCCCCATTTATCTCTTTATTTGGATGAGGGAGTTTGGAAGAAAACTGAAGGAGAATTGAAAGGAAGTGACTCAACAAGTTGGAAAATAAGGTCGGAGGAGTTTTGGAAAAATTACAGTAGTTTTTCTTCTATTGAAGAAAAGATTGAATTGCTGAAATCTCAAGTCAAGAGTATTTTGCAGAACACACTCAAACTAGATGAGAATGAGGTGATTGGAGACAACGCAGATATGCAGGAAATGGGGGTGGATTCCCTCATGTTTGTTGAAATAAAAAATGGGATTCAAACGCTCCTAGGAGACAAATTTATTATTAACGCTAGTTCCTTAAGGGATTGTAACACAGTCAAGCTACTTTCCACCACGGTTGTCAGGTTAATTGAAGGGGATGCTGCTGAAAATTGCGTTGTTTCCAATGGAAAGCCAACGATGGATGAGGTCAACGCTCTCATGCGGGAGGATTGTGTACTACCCTCACATATCCGGGTTAAACCCGGACAGGAGCTTGGGAAGATTTCAGATGTCCGCTCAGTTTTAGTCACCGGGGCAACCGGAAATCTTGGGCCATATATTCTCAAAGAACTGACTAAGCTCCCTCAAATTCAGGAGGTTTACTGCCTCATGCGCCCCCAGAAAGGAATTGAAAATAAAGTCCGAATTCAAAAAATTCTCGAAAGTTTAGAACTGGACAAAAAAGTTGATATGAAAAAGCTCCGTTTTATAACCGGAAATGTGGCCGAGCCCCGCCTAGGAATGGGAGAGGAGCTCTGGAGAAAGTTGAGTGGAGAATTAGACGCTATAATCCATTGCGCTGCGGGAGTAGACCATGTGGACCTTTACAAGAAGCAAAATACCTCCTCGAAAACGGACAGCCGAGCTGTAAATATTGGTGGTACCAAAAATATACTGGAATTTGCATGTGAGGGAAAACTAAAGCATATTTTTCACGCTTCCTCATTAGTAGCCGTGTTGACAGTCGATGAGAAAACTGGGCGAGTTTCAGAGAGATGGCCGGAATTGGGGGAATATGATAACATAATGAAATTAGCCTACCCCATAACAAAATATGTGAGCGAATTGCTCCTGAAAGAAGCAGTTGCTAGAGGAATTCCATGCAAAGCCTTTAGATTTCCGTACATTGGGGGAGAAAGTGGGAGTGGAAGATGTAGCTTAAAAAGTAACCATCTCATGCTCAGATTCATGTTCATTATGAAGAGTAAAATGGTTCCGTCTACTCCCCTGCTTTTACACTTTCTCCCAGTTGACATTTGTGCGGAAGTTGGTATCACTCTGTTTTTTAAAGAAGGGGCAAAATCAGATGTTTATAATATTGGAAATGGAGACCCTGTCACAGATCAAGAGCTGGTGAGGATTGTCGCCCCAAGATTTGGAAAAGAGGTAGAAATTGTGGAATACAAGGAGTTTGCCCAGTGTGTTAGAAAAACTGAAGGGAATAATGCGCTGGAAATGTTCAAAGAGTTTTATGATGAGGCAGATCCCATTCTAACTATGTATAGTAATGCTCCTTTGCTGATGAAATGGGTGGAAGAGGGAGGCCTATCGACGGATATGTGGTGGAGCGAAAATGTGACAAAATTTATCCCAGATTTTTTTCAGAGACAGAAATCAACTGCGGAATATGTTTATGGGGATTTGGAATTTTGTAGGAATCAGGGATGGTTTGCAGATTTTGGGTTGTAAAACTACATGCATTTTGTAAAATTTAGAATAAAATCCTTTTGTTTTAACAGGCTAAAATGAGTCTTTATTAGCTTTAAAGAAAAGATTTGTACCAAAAAATTATTTATTAAATAAATAACCTATAATATTATAGGAAAGACTGAAGCAACTGTGATGGCTGGTTTTATGGAATTTTAACAAAGATGTTGTGCAATACATCAGCAAGTATACTCGGCAATATTTTCTCACAGCTTCTCGCGTCATAAGAAGAAATATAACTTGTTCATTCTTCGTTGAATTTACAAAGACGTATTCGCAAAGCTTCGTAATAAGACCTACGTCTTTATAATTATGCATTTCCTCCTTTACTATAAGACGTGGTGAGGAATACAAGCTCAATTATAATAATTTTAATTGGTTTCTACTTGATATGCGGCATATATGAAGAGTTGAATTTTTTATATACATATAAAATATAATAGGCGAGAACTTTTCTTAAATTAGCAACCTATTAATTGGGTCCGCCAGAGGAAACTTTTCAACTTTACTGAATAAAGCTTACCTGCATGATTTGAACCTGTCAACGTTTGTAATAACAACGACAGCTTCGTAATTTATTCGCAATTTGTCGTGATTTGTATTTGCATCAAAATTTCATTCATTCGTTCTAAGGAGCAACAACTATTTTAGATAACAAAATTGCAAGTGAAGTTTTATGAAACGTCTGGATGATACAAATTTTTCACAATTCAGTTCCGGCCAAAAAACATTACCATGAAAAGAATGGACATGACTTGAACAATCAATAATCCATCTTTCACGAAATTGTAAGGACAAAAATCAATTATTATCATCAGGAAAACAGAAATCCACAGGATGCGACGTAGCTTGCAAAGAGGAAAATTTTACGTAAAAGATAAGACAACTCAAAGTTGCAAACTTAAAAACATCGTGATGAACAGCTGTATGGGGTAGCGAGCTGGTATTAATGATTAAAAACATTTAAAGCCAACAAATATTGTATCAAACTCCAGTAGTTTTAGTATGTCCACAATTCACAATATTCAAAATACGTTTGGAAACCAACCAAAAGTAGCCATAATTTATGTATGCTTACTGAATAGATGTGCAATATCCTTGGCAGACGGACGGACAGACAAATAATATTAAGTGCATAAATGCCTTCATTGCCTTCATACAATTCACATAACATTCAAGCAATGGTAGCTACTATATTAATGATGATGGTTGCTGACGCTGTTGAGATTTTCCCATCGTCTGCTAGAACACAAATTTCTGCTTACCATCAGAATGTCGTTGAAGCAATCAATTTTACGCTTGTTTTGTTGTCGAACGATTTGTGTGTTAACATGCTTGTTTTTTAATAAATTTTAAGAGTTACAAGATTGTGACAGTTCTTTCAGACAGAAAGATATTAGATATAGACAAAACTTATACACATAAATATTCTATTCAGCTCCAGTACAACCGTTTTGATTAATACAGCTCTCAACAAATTCGTTTTCTTTGTCTGATTTTGTGTAAGAAATACAGGCCGCAAATGAGAACGCAATGCTCGCAAAAAATGGATGGCATCATTATACCTTTAGTGTAGAACAAGGAAGAAAAAGTTAGATTTCATCCCGACCTACGTCAAACAAGTTGAAGAAAAATAGGTATGTAATACCTAATTGTTGCTAATTACTTCTCAGCTAGTGAAGATTCTCATCATTCAGTTTTACATTCCATATAACTGGAAATCTGGACGTAAACAAGATATATATACCAGATATGTAAACGGCTACTTGTATTTGTAATGGATTATATGGAGAGCCTGTCCGAACGTGCTACCTAAAACCAATGGAAATATTTAATAATCTAAGGAAAACCCTACTGAATTCCATCCATGCATCATTTCTATCTTCCGCTCTTCATTTTCTTGATAATTCTCATCGTTTTAAATATAGAACTGGTTGTCGAGTACCTTACAGGATCCCATGATAAGATTTTTGCTATTCACAAAGTGAGCAGAGCAGCAAATGTGCTCATGGGCAAGTTGATGGAAATTTTTATGCAGTCTTTTTCTTTACATTCACGTGTTTGGTTTGGGTTTTACTACTCTCGACGAGAACACGAGTCACATTTTGAATACAACTGATTTTAAAAAGATATGATTTCTCTAAATAGATTATAACACAATGCAATTTTTTTAAAACCGTTTCAAATTTTACCTGTACATAGTTTGAATCGTTTAATTAAGTTCTCGTTTCAGTAAATAAGATGGACTGCAGTGAAGGTTAAAAAATAATTCTGAAGTAGTAGAAAAACTTATATAAAGATATGTGGTAATGTTTTTTTTATTTTCCAGAAATCCCAGTACAATCAGCGGTCTGTATTCGTAACTTGTGCAAAAGTTATGGCAATGGTCCTCCAGTACTCAAAAGTATTTGCATGAATGTGAAGAAAGGATCCATGTAAGAATAAAAATAATTTTTTTGATAGGAAGTACCTAATATTGACATTGACTTTTTTAATTACAGCTATGGATTGCTTGGTGCTTCAGGTTATATTTTTAATTGAAATTTTAAGAAACAATTTAATTATGAAATGAAAAAGTGGTATTTTTATGGGCTTATTTTTTGTATTTGATTTTAGGCTGTGGAAAGACAAGTTTGCTTTCATGCATCGTGGGTGCTCACAAATGGGACTCGGGTGAAGTATTTGTACTCGGAAAACGACGAGTTTCAAATGGAAATGAAATACTTGGTGAAAAATGCGGTTACATGCCTCAAGTAAATCATAATATGTTATAATATTAAAATTTATTGGTTTTACAACATACTCATGTTTTATTTGTTTTACTTATGATTTAATAGGATATTTCACTCTATGACTCACTTACATTCCGTGAAATGGCAGTATTCTTTGGAAAACTTTACAATATGCCTCAACAGGATTTGAAACTTCAAGTTAAATTCCTGGCACATTTATTAGACATGACATCAATAGACCAACAAATTGAGACATTGAGGTATAAAAGTTATGTGCTTCGAAATTGCATTTTTTAACGTTTAACATTTTAAATGTTTTTGTATTTATTTAAAAATATATAGCGGAGGTGGGAAACGGCGCGTTTCCTTAGCACTGACATTAATTCATTCACCAGACCTTCTAATCTTGGACGAGCCAGTAAGTTTTTAAAGTAGTCATCAGCGCACATTCTCTAAACAGATCAAAGTTTTTTTCTTTACTCACAGTGCTCTTATGTCATTTTTTTGTTATATTTATGGCTCATGTACAATAATTAGCTGTATAAATACTCACATAACCAGTTACCAAAAGTCTGCAATAAATTGTAACAATATTAATAATTAACTTGGTTACCTTTCACACTTGTTGACGGTCGGTTTGGACCCATTGTTAAGACAAAGGTACGCCGAAATTAAAATGACAAGCTATGTTAGAATTCTAAAACCTTTTATAATAAATACTAATATATTATTATGCAGTATTTGGGAACACTTATACAACCTTGCTCTCAACCACGGAAAGACAGTCGTGATCACAACACATTACACAGAGGAGGCAAAGCTTGCAAACAAGGTATGGCTGTAGAAACACAACTTAAAAATATTTGTTGCATTTCATCATTAATAAAAACTGACAATTGTTTATTATCTAGATTGGTATCATGAGAAATGGACGTTTCTTAGCTGAAGACACTCCAGCAAATCTGATACAAGCTTTTAATTGCAACTTACTTGAGGAAGTCACGTTGAAACTTTGTCGAGCTGATGAAATTTCTAATCAAATTTCTTCTGACACTAGTCCTGCTACCCAGCACAAAATGAATATATTTAAATTTAAATCCTCATGGAAGGAAACCGTCACAAGCGCAGTTGCCAAGCATGACGGGCATTCCGTTGGGGTATTCAAAAGATCGACGGAATTTGATACCATAATTACCAACGATGTGGAAATTCCAAGATTTAATTTATCAAGACGGACATCAAGACTTGATAGTTTTTTTCATGAGCTCAAAAAAGTTCAAGGAATAGCAATGGTACAAGGGTTGAGCGTTTTGCGCCAAAAAGTGTAAGTTTTGCAATGATACAGTTCATGCATCGCGAATCTACTCTTCTCAAACTAATTTTGCTGTTTAACAGTTTTCTAGCATTTTTTGTGTTACTGCCAACAATTCAAGGTATTTAAAATGCTGAATTTGTTCGTATTTCATAGTCAGCCTATATTGTTTTGAACATTTACGCATGTAAACGTTTTTCAGGAAGTATCATGTTTAATACAATGGGAAGACAACCAAGACTAATGAAAGTTGGGGTTGTGAACAATGAATTACTGAACTGGACTTCGCAATGTAACTCTGAAAGTTTTGTTAATGAGTCGTGTGATTTCACGTTTTTGAGCTGCAAATTTATACACGAAATACAAAGTAGTGACATTGTGAATCTGGTGAGCCCATTTTAATTTTTTTCTCCCATTGTCCCTGATATTTGTAATTCAGGTTTTAATATAACATGTTTAATTTTTGTAGATTCCCTTCAATTCTGAAGAGGATGCACGTCCTAAAGCGCTGGAAGGCCACGTGAAAGGTTATATAACATTCCCTGCTAATTTCTCAGATTATACCCTTGAGTCGCTTGCAACCCGACCGTTTCCTAGCAACGAGTCTATGGATGGATCAAGGATTGGAATGCATCTGGACTTTTCCCGTATGTTTTCTGTTGTGAACTTATATCGGGTTATAATATTGCGGCCTATATTTGTCAAATTTATTGAATTCTTTTTGTAGAATACGTCGAGTCATTGTTTATGCTTCAGCACTTTTTGGAATCCCATTCTATATACTTACAACATTTAGCTGAATCATGCCAGATTAACAAAAATGTAGCCAGGGTTCCTTTTGAGGTAATAATCGTTTAAAACAGAAAACACTATTTGGGAATTGATTTTTCATACATTTTTTATCGTGCAAAAATTTATCAACAATTTTTAAACGTATTTTACTTTATAGTTTAGAAAACCTGTTTATGAATCTTTGGATGACAGTTACACAGAGTTTTTCGTGCCAGGAATAATGCTATGGTAATTTATTTCTATACCAGTTTTTTCATTCTTGCAGCTAAAATAATCGATGTTTTATAACTAATAATATAATTTTTGCAGTGCTATTATTGTATGTGTAGCAAGTATTACTGCAATACTCTACCTTAACGGTAAGGCTTATTTTATAGTTGTTTTGCTTATGACCTATAGAATATCTTTATTACAATAATTCATTTAAGACTTTTTACAGATAAAAATAACGGAACGCTTGGCCGTGGACAAGTAGCGGGACTAAAAACAGGGCACATACTCCTAGGTTATTTATTAACCCAAGGGTTTCTAGGGTTACTGCAGACATTTCTGTGGTCACTGACTTGCTATGTTTGGCTTGGCTACACAATACGTGGTTCAATATTGTTGTACGTGCTTATTTGCATTTTGGTTATCGTCTGTGGTGTTTCCTTGGGTAAGAAATATAGAATTAAGTGGATTGTTTTTTAAAGCGGTAAAACTCAATATGATAATTTTGGTTTTGTCAATTAAAGGCCTTCTCATGGGAATTGCCTGCTCTGATGCGTTACAATCATTGGTAATAACGATGTTTTTTGTACCCTTCGTCATATTTTATGGAGGTATTTAAATACCAAAACCGCTTAATTACAATTTTATGAACTAAATATTATACTAAATTGTATAAGATTTGTAAAAACCTTTTGTTGGATTTCCCGTTTCAGGTGTATTATGGCCATTACAAGGTATGTTTAAATACTTCCTAATCAAATTCACTACAAAATTAAACTAATCACAAACTTTTTAGGGATGCCTAAGTATTCACAATATATAGCATATTTCATTCCGACGACGCGTTGCTACCCCTTTTCGATACGGTCCGTTATTGTTCGAGGATTTGAGTTTAACGCACCCACTAGTTTGGCCAGGTGTTGTTTCAATTATTGTATGGATTGTAGCAGTTGTTTTTATCATCAAGGTGTTCTACAAAAAATAGGAAGCCTCTATACGCATGTAACAGCGCGTATTATAAGAACCACGGTCGTGTCATGTTGTTAATTAACATAAATATCGGTATTTTAACTCGTTGTAAATATCGTTGATTGAAAATTAGAACTTAAATAAATTCAAATTTTCTTAATAAAAAATATACTTTGGTTTGTCCTCAATGTCCAATCGCAAGTCTACTTTCAAATGCACAGAATGGTGGCAATATTAGGATTTTAATTTAATGCTATAAATCACCAAACAAAGCAAACTTGAAAATTGTGTATATGTCATCGTATGTAATTATGCATCGTCGTATGCAGATGGAATTCAACTACTCAAATCGGTTTTTACAAACCCTTAGTGTTATACACAACAATACAATCATGAGTTATGATTATTATGATAAAAAAGGCACAAACATATTTGATCACCTAAAATGACATTTTGCCACTATTATTGGCGAATTCAGTTTGAGGAGAACGCGTCACGTATAGGAACTTGATACACACCAATTGAGTAAAATTTTCACTTGTTTATGTAAATTCTTCACTTCAACAAAAAGGCTCATACGTAACAGAAAAAAGAAAAAAATTAACATGTCGGAGAGCTAAAAAATATTAAACTGAAAACCTTGCCTTGTAGGTAAGCTAGAGCTTCGAAAATTTGGGCATACACAATCAGACATGTATCAGAAAGGTAAGCGAAATTCGGGCAAAATCGGACAAGGAAGACCAAAGTTGTAGGGGTCCAAAGTTTAAAAACGGGAGTCGATGCAGATTTTTTAAAAGTCGAAACAAGAACGACGACACGGTTTGGTTCCAGTAGGTACATTAAGGCACCAAATTGCACATAATTCACAGGGACTCCTAGCAAAAGTCAACTACTAAATGTGCAGGTGTTGCCTACTGGCTAACCCACATCAGGTGATGAAAAAGTTTCTCACAGTTGGTACTGATTTGCGCCACCCCTTTAAATGTAGGACAAAATTTTTAACGTGACGCAGATAGCCAGCGGTTCCCCAGTGTTTGAAGTTTTTAGACTGGAGCAGTAAATGACTTATTTCCGTTCCAATTTCAAACTCCCCATTAACCAAATGCAAACAAAGAAAACCAACCGTTTCTGCCGCAAACAATATAATATTTGCCACTTGTGTTTGGTTTTCTTTTGTTGCATTTGGTTAATGGGGGAGTTTGAAATTGGAACGGAATAAGTCCAATTTACTGCTCGCAGTTCTTAAAAAACTTTCACAACACTGGGAACGCGTTGCTTATCTGCGGTCATTAACAAATTTTTGTCTAGGTCTAACATGGCGTGGTGCCATTGCCTACATTTTAAAAGGGGGTGGGCAAATCAGTAACAACTGTGAGAAACTTTTTCATCACCTGACTGTGGTTTGCCAGTAGCCAACACCTGCACATTTAGTAGTTTGCACTTTTTTGCTAGGAAGTCCCTGTGAATTATGTGCGCAATTTGGTGCTTAATGTACCTACTGGAACC